>JAJHIY020000120.1:1762500-1830000 GCA_022114975.2 Lampris megalopsis
AGCGGTGCATTGTGTATTAATTATGCCCACAGAGGACGGCTTGTTACTGGGGAGTTACATTAGTAGAAAGGAGGAAATTGAGTTTAGAGCTCACAGTCTTTATCTCGACTGGAGCTCACAATTGACTCCGTCTCGTCTTAAACAGAGGATGATTATCAAGTGTCTTGATTCGATAAAGAGGGGTAAATGAAGTTAAGGGGGTGTGGCGGACATGTCGGGTATTTTTGCAGGAGGTGATGGTGAGGGTGGGCTCGGTAAGGGAGGCTGTTTTACCAGAGGGTGTAACAAGAGGCCAGGCAGAGGACCTACGGTTTGGTTGTTTTTTTGAAAGTCACACCGGTAGTTTCATGTGTACGTCAGTGGTAAAGGTGTACATGGGCTGAGTTGTCACAGTTAGGAACCACGTGGGGCGCCCCCGGTGGCTCACCTGGTAGAGCGCATACCACTAAAGGCTGAGTCCTCACCACAGCGGCCTGGGTTCGAATCCAGCCTGGGTCCTCTGCTGCATGTCATCCCCTCTCTTCTCCCCTGCCTTTCTTATCTCTCTCTACTATCACTACCCAGTAAAGGCAGGAAATGCCAAATAAATAAATAAATAATAATAAAAAGTTAGGAACCTTGTGTAACACGCTTAAGCCATTTGTTTGTATGTGTGTTTGTGTGTGTGTGTGCACGTGCAGCACGCTTATGTATAGATTTGTGAGTGTGATAGTGTGCGTGGATGTCCATTTCTGAGTTGTCACCTTCGTCTTTAGAGGCACTTTGTCAAAGTCATAGAGTGATTAGTCCTGATGGTTTGTTTTCCCCTTTGTGCAGAGTGTGTGTGTGTGTGTGTGTGTGTGTGTGTGTGTGTGTGTGTGTGTGTGTCTGAGAGAGACAGTGTCTGTAGGTGTGTGTGTGTGTGTGTGTGTGTGTGTGGTGATGCTATAGCCGCTAGCCTTTGGCCACACTAAATATGCTGTGGTTGAAGCTAACTCGGCCCTGCCCGTCCCGGCACCGCGCAGGTGAGACGATGCTTGCCACAGTCCACAAGGTCGGCCGAGTGAGCGCGTCGTGAAGGAGAAGTCAACACGGAGCCTTGAAAAAGAAAAAGGCTGTTTCTCGCATGCTCCTTTCTTCTCTTTTTCTTTTTCTCTCGCTTCCCGGATGTCTGTTTGGTTAAGGTCACACAGAAGCTAAGCTTTTGCTCCGTATCTCTCTCCCTCTCTTTTTCTTGCTCCCTCTCTTCCCCCTCCAGCATCGCTGCATTAATCTCTCACCCGTTTTTCCTCTTCCTCTCTGTCAGATCTGTGTTCCCTCAATGTGTGTACCCACTAACCTCTCTCTCTCTTTCTGTCTCTGTCTCTCCCTCTCTTTTTCTTGTTCCCTCTCTCGTTCTCTCTCCCTCCCTCCACATCTTATCAGGCCAGTGGTAGCTGGGGAGTAAATCCATTTGCGAGGGCCTTGTATGAATCAGGTATACCCCCCCACCCAGCATTTGGGATTAGCTGCTGCTGGTTAACTCTAGTCAGGCGGGCCTTGCCGACTCCGGCCAGCTTCCCTGTCCTCCAGCCCAGTGCCGGCCCAGCCTGTAAGACATCCAGTCATTCAGAAAGTCTCTGCCAAGTCAACAATCACATTCTGTTAAAATCCAAGTCAGGTTTGCCAGAACTAAAGCCCTGGAACAACAGTGCATGTGTTTAAGTCGTGCCTTTAAAGTGGAAGAACAAATACATTTTTTTTTCTGGATGAAATATTCAAGAATTGGCTTAAGATGGTAAGTGGTCGGAGCGTGTCTTGTGCATATTAGATTTGGATGCGGTAGATAGGTTAAACGGTTCCGAGGCTGCAGGAGCCAAGGGGGACTATGTGGAGGGAGGTGTGAGAGGAGGTTGTCGGGAGTGGTGATGTAGCAGTGGCGATATGAGGGGCAGATGAGACCGACATATACCTTCTGCTCAGTGCATGACCCTTTGCGGCCCCTGAACCCTGACCTGCTGTGCACGGTTGGTTTTGTGCATTCTCCCGTGCCAATATACCGTACACTCGCGCGCAACACTCACCGCTGCACACAAAGCTACACACGACACACACAAATTAATGGTTGGACAATGATAGTCAAGGTGGTTAAGAAGGTTAATGGCATCTCGCCGCATGCATCGGGTTTGCCGTACTGCAGCCTGTTGTGTTAACAGGTTTATGAAATGAATAAATGTGCATGCGCACACACACACACACACACACACACACACACACACACACACACACACACACACACACACACACACACAGCAACAAGCCCTTAAGGAGCTTTGTCCATAATGTGCTTTTCGGGGCTGCACTAGAAAGCCATAGGTCAGTTAGAGAGGGAGATGGAGGTGGGGGTGGGGGTCCTTGTTAACATGCTCTTTGTGTCTGTTTCCATCACTGTCTTATGGAAGCAAGAGGATCAAAACAATTGGTAGCTTGGAGGGAAGATAAGTAGCAAAAAGAAAGCGAAGGAGCAAATCAGAGAGAGAGAGAGAGAGAGAGAGAGAGAGAGAGAGAGAGAGAGAGAGAGAGAAAGAGAGAGAGAGAGAGAAGTGGCAGGTTGCATGGAGCTTAATTTCTTTTTCTCCAAATCTGTCTTTTTAATTTCACAGGGAAGAACACCAAAGCACCTGCCTTTTTCAAACTCTCCCTCTTGGTTAGATGAAAAGGCTTTTGGTGCAACAGGGGGTAGGTGGGATGGGGATTGGCAGGTAGAGGTGAAGGTTATAGAGGTGTGGGGTGAGGGGCTGGCCGGAGGAGCAGGAGGGGTGATGAGGGGAGGTGGAGGTGGTAGTCGGGTGGTGCAGGCTGCCAGGCGCCTGCCTTCTCGTATAGGGGTTGGTGGTCAGAGAGAGAGAGAGAGAGAGGGAGAGATGGAGAGACAGAGAGGCTGTGGAGGGGGTGTTTAGGAGATGGGGGGCTTTGGTGCGGTGGGTGGAGGGGCAGTCCATGTGAATGCGGGCCACTGCACGCTGGCGGGAAGCCAAGCTGTTAAATCCTGGCAGCTCGTTAGCCTCCGTGTTACTGACCTGATAGACCGCAATCCCCACCACCACCACCACTACCCAGCGCCCCCCTCCCTCTTCCCTCCATACACTCCTTGCTACCATCCCCTCGTCACAAGGGCAAGGTGCAGCTGCAATTTTGCCCACCACCTCTGGGGGCAGCATGTAGACCAGCGGATCAAAATGGAACAGGAGCTCCAATCGGAGCATACGAAATCAAACATACGGAGTCGTTATAATTGCAGCGGCTTGCAGGCTTTAAAGCATTCAGCTAATGGCTTAGCAGCAGGGTGGCACCCTTTTGTTAGGATGTCGCTGCTGGATCTGTGCATGCGTGCGCGTGCTTGTGTGTGTGTGTGTGTCTGTATGTTTGTGTATGTTTGTGTTTATGTGCCAAGTCCTTGCGGATATCTCTACCTGTGCAGGACCACATCTGAGGAAATATGACAAGTGACATTTCTTTGATCAAATGTGCAAACTCCATCTCTGCTTTTTAAAAAGCCCTGCAGCGCCTGTTTAAGGGGCCCGGCTCGTTCCCTCTGTCATATTTGGGACGGTCTGCGCCTCCCCTCCAGTTCCCTCTAACATCTGCTGTAGCTCCCTTAAACACAGTGTTTAATACCACACGTCTGTTTTCTCCCGCTTAAAGCCAGTCTTTTTTTGCTTCTTTTAGCCCTTTTCATCTGAGGACCATTGAGATGTTTATCACCTCCCTCTGTTCTCTTATTTCGCCGCCGCCTTCTTGTATCATTTCTTGAAAACAAAAATTGCCTTTTTTTTTCCATTTTACTACTTTCTCATCCATCCTTATTTACATCTTTCCCATTTTTATTTTATGCTGTCAGCGTATCTCAGCCCTCTCTTTATGCACAGCAGCAGGTTGGGTTATAGATGGGAGCGTTTGAGTGCTTTTAAAATCCAAGTGTGTGTTGTTTAATAGCTGGCTACCACTCTCAGGAGTGTCGTTATTGCTAATGTACTATAAGCCTCTTGCCAAGATGGCTGCCCGACACGATATCCTATCGTTACCATTCAGTCTCCCTCTCTCTCTCTTCCTCTTTGTCTTTCTCTTTGTGTCTCTCTCTCTCTCTCTCTCTCTCTCTCTCTCTCTCTCTCTCTCTCTCTCTCTCTCTCTCTCCCTCTCTTTCTGTACCTTCCCCACCCGTCTCCTCATTCCTCCCTTAACTGCCTGCTCCACAGGGCCCATCAGCGCAGTTAGAGATATTACAGTCACAATTACTCAAGCTAATTGACTTTGGGGATATGAAATATTCTGGCAGTGCAAAGTGATGAAGGCGAGGAGCAGGTGAATTGTGACTTTATTAAAGGGGTGGAGGTGACTCACATGCTTTCCTGTTGAAGACTTTTCCAGTTGTCCCTATGTCTAACTGGAATTTCTGATGACATGCGTACACGTCCAACCTTCCCCATGATGCAACTGCTAACCTAGCATCTCTTTTTCCCTCACAGCTACATCTAACGGCACCATGGAGGGTATCGACAACCAGGAAGGAGGCGTGTGCAAGACGAAGTCCATGAAGATAATCATGAAAGTGGGACAAAGTGAGTATTGTTAAATATTCCGGTCATGAGTGCCTGGCCTCACGAGGAGGCAACCATAATACAGCCCTCATATGTCATGGGAGATTGAACGAGACACTAACTTGCCTATTAAGATCATAGGAGGCTGTTGAGCATACATCCCCATCGTCTCCATGACACCGGGGGCCCAGAGTGAGAAACAGATGTAATCTAGCGGACGCGTAATGCATCGGGATGCACACACGCACACACATGTACAGGCACAGAGAGCATCTGTCCTTCCCACACATGCTCTCACACATGGGGCATCTATGCATGCTAACTCAAAATATGTACACATATACTCGCACAGAGTTGAGCATCTAGGCATATGCCTGCCACACACACACACACACACACACACACATGCGCACAAAATCCCTGGAGGGCTTCTGCATATGTGCGCACACACACACACACACACACACACACACACTGTGTTCATGTGGGTTCATATACATATGGACGCACCACAGCTGTCCTCTATGAGGAGACAGCACCAAGCCTTTGTCTGTAATTAATGGCAATGATTATTCATAAATCAGCAGCCCCGCCGCCACCCACTAACGTGGTAATTTTCCGAGGTCGATGCTCGCGTCACCACCAGCCACAACACCACTGAGAACCGCTGAAGGTCAGGGAATTAATCAGGGCTGGTGCGCTCACATGAGAATGGAAAGAACAGGTGCTAATCAGTAGTAAAAATTGGTTTTGTGCAGAAAAAAGCAAGAAAAAACCATCCCTAATATTGAGGAGCAGTGCTTAGTAGCACAAGAAATCAGTTCTGGTGTTAAGAGGAGGTGCCCAACTTTACCCCATGAACTTTTAAAAGGACACTTTTCTAAGAATGCAGTGGACTTGTCTTGATATTTGCTGTACATTGTTTAAATACTCCTCGTGCATACATGGTGGAGACCTGACAGAGCTGACAGAAGAGCGGGAAAACAAACGCACATGGGTGGACCCATCATAGCAGCGTTTGAGCAATGCAGAAGCTTTTAAGGACATGGAGAGACCATGAGCTGTACTCTATAGGACATTACAATGCCATCATGGCCATAGCACTGTTATTATGTGAACACTGTAACTCCAATTTGGGTGATTTTATTTATTTATTTATTTTTAATCTGAGAGTAGCAACACATGCAGCACCATTTGTGGTTCTATTCAGCAATTTACTAAAAAAAAAAAGAGTTTATATAAGTTTGAATGACTTTTCAAAAACCACTGAGAAAACACGAAGAGGATCAAATCATTCAAATTCAAATTTCTTCCAAAAGAAAAAAAAAATTCTTCAAAGAAACACGTAGTCCGCAAAGGACCTCATATGAAAATCTTATTTCACAGGGTGCACATTCATTAAAGGCAGGCTGGGACTAACACACAAGCTGTCACGCTAAGTGCTGACAAACACAAACACACACACACACTTGCACACGCCATCGTTTTCACAGCTGTGGGAGAGGGGGAAAAAAACCCTCAATCTTCTATTAATTCCCCCGCTTCTCTTATCTGTGTTTTCCAGATCCCTCTGACCCTATTTCACCCAAAGACAACCCCACCAGACTCCCCTACCCTCCCAAGAATCCGGACGGCAAGGACCCCTACAAACCAAATAATGAAGTGCTGGATAAGTCAGGTGAGAACACCTATTTACAGCTTAAGTTTATTTGGGGGGGAGTCAGCAATAGAGCAGAGGAATTATCAAAACTATGTGGCATTTGGACAATGGACAGCTAAGAGCAGATAGCGCTAAGAGGATAGCCCTAAGTGGCAAGGATGGAGAGTGTCTGTGCGTATATGTGTGTGTTGTCTGTGTGTGTCTGTGTGTGTGTGTGAAAGTTCAGGAAAGAAAGGTCAGTGATTCGTCAGCAGGTAATTGAATGTTGCCCATAAAACCGATAAGCATCTCGGGGCTTTCAGGAACTTATATACGGTATTCCAGCCCTGGCCCCATTCCAGCCCTGCCAAGGGCCCCTGAAGTGACATTTTCAGGAAAATGATCCAATCGCTGTCTGCAATCTTTAACGACCTGTTCCTCGTATAGACACGCACTTGATCTCTGCACAACAAAGCTGATGCACACACACACACGCACGCACACACACACACACACACACACACACACACACACACACACACACACACACACGCACATGACAACTGGCATGAATGGACACACTGTGGCATACACACAGCACAGAGGCACAAACGCAGACTGTTCCCCATCTCTGCAACCATCTTCAAGTTAAAAAAGATCTCCTAAATCTAAATGCAGAATCTAAAAGGGAAATTGACTGTAAATTTCAGCGGTAAAAAAAAAATTAAAAAAAAATAAGTAAGATGGTGGCATCGACGGGTGCCACGTTTCTCCTTTCATTCCCAAATCCCTCCGACAACAGGGGCAAAACTTTGCCAAGCGTGCCCACTAAATCCACGCTGGCACAACGCCCTGCTGACATCGGCAACTTGTTCTCCCTTCTTTCATTTTCGCTGGGGTTTTTTTTTTTTGTCTTTTTTTTTTTTTCTAAAACTCCTCCGCCTTCTCCCTGGGCCAGAGCTGGAGCATATGGGCATCAGAGTGCTATGGGCAGAGAATGTGAGGCAGCATAATCCCCTTGTAAAACAACGGAAAGGGGCCCTGCTTTGGACATCCTGCCATCTCGCATTCGCTCCCCCCTACCACGGCAACAACACTTTTAGGCCCTCAGAGGACCGGTGCCAGACAGGGAGACAGAGTAATCCCTCTGCCCAGGGAGCGAACTCGCATCCTGCTGGAGAAACTGAACAGACCCGCCCTCGAGTGCTGGAAGCTCAGCAGAGTATCCATCACTGGGAGGCAGAGCATCACTTGGCTTTTATAATTGATGTGTCATGATGATATCCAAAAATATCTTTCTTTGTATGATTTTTGTTTGTTTGTTTGTTTGTTTGTTTTTGGGTTGGGTAGAAGTTGGAGTCTCATTTTGTGTCCTTTAAAACGCAATTCGCCCAAGCGTCACTTACTGGTATCTTCCTCAGCCGTCTGCATCTCGTGTCACAGGCTGCGCCTTGCCCCAGTTTCAAGGTTGCAGCCGTCACCAGCTGAATTTGAATAGCTACCGATCGAATGTGACCTTTCTATATAAGCTTTCAACAGTCACTCTTTAGCCTCCATGCTCCCTGCATGCCTGCCTCACCACCTTTACAGTGGCATGATGAAAAACCTGGAAAAATAACTATAGGTGTGTGTTTTTTTTTGGATCACATTACTATACAAACACTATGGCCAGTGCTATGCAAATACTGTGGTACTATGGCGTTATAGTACATAACTATGGAAATGCTGTAGTGCATGCCTATAGTGTTTGCACTGTAATGCGATTAAAAAAAAAAGAAAAACAGGAAATGCGATATCCATTTTCTTTGATAAAGTCTTTGATAGCACAAGTTTTGACACGGGACGACCTGGGACAACCCCCAAGGTTGGGCTACCCCAGGGCTCGAACCGAGCAAGAAGGTCCTGGGTTTAAGCCATTCCAACCTTGGGGGGTTGTCCCAGGTCGTCCTCTGTGTGGAGTTTGTATGTTCTCTCTGTGTCTGCGTGGGTTTCCTCCGGGGGCTCCGGTTTCCTCACACAGTCCAAAGACATGTAGGTCAGGTGAATTGGGCCATACTAAATTGTCCCTAGGTGTGTGTGTGTGTGTGTGTGTGTGTGTGTGTGTGTGTGTGGGCCCTGTGGGCCCTGTGATGGCCTGGCGGCCTGTCCAGGGTGTCTCCCCGCCTGCCGCCCAATGACTGCTGGGATAGGCTCCAGCATCCCCGTGACCCCGAGTAAGGATAAGTGGTTTGCATAATGAATGAATGAATGAAGACTTTGATAAAAGTAAAAGGTGGATGCTGCTTCCACTCTTTACTCCATTTCTCTAAGATGTCATGCCTGTATTTCTTTTCAGTCGCTTTACTTAAACACTCTCTCTTCCTCGTGTCTCGCAGCGCCCAGAGAAGGGGAGGAGAACACCAGCACGAGTGGGAAATCCCCCAGCGTCATCGGCACCGAGGTGGCCCTGTTCGCCGGCATCGCCTCGGGCAGTGTCATCTTCATCATTATCATCATTATGCTGGTCCTGCTGCTGCTCAAGTACCGGCGGCGGCACCGCAAGCACTCGCCGCAGCATGCCGCCACACTGTCGCTCAGCACGCTGGCCACGCCCAAGAGGAGCGGAGGGGGCGGGAACAACAATGGTTCAGAGCCCAGCGACATCATCATCCCGCTCAGGACTGCTGACAGCGTCTTCTGCCCGCACTACGAGAAGGTCAGCGGCGACTACGGCCACCCGGTCTACATTGTGCAGGAGATGCCCCCGCAGAGCCCGGCCAACATCTATTACAAAGTCTGAGCTGGAGCCTTAGAGCGAGAGACACTTTGGAACAATCCCTGGCAGAACGGGGTGTTTTTCTTTTGGTTTTGGTTTTGGCTGGCACCGCCGGCACGCCCGTGAACTCTGTCACACATATCTCCCCCTCTCTTTCTCTCTTTCTCTCTCTCTCTCTATCGCTTTCTCTCTCTCTCACTTTGTCAACCCCTCCTTTCCTCCGATTTTTTAAAAAAATTTCTATCACTATTTTTTTTTTTTCAAAATCTTGCCGATACTTGTGTCGTTCTGGTTGAATCTTAGTACACGGTTGTTGTGGATGGGATGGGTAGAGAACTGGAGAGGAGGCTGTTGCTGCTGCCGCTGATCTCTGGGAGCTCCGGGATGCAGAGAGGAGGACGACCTCTCCTCTCCCCACGCTGCTCCCTGCTTTGTTTCTGTTGCACTACAGCACCACAGCGGGTGTTGACACGAAGCTGAGCGTATCGCGCTCAGGACGTGCGGTCAAACAGATGGACAGACAGGCAGGGTGTGTCAGGTTGTTGGTTTTTGTTTTCATTTGAGATGGACGGACGGACGGATGTGTGGATGTGAAGGTCATCTGGAAATGAGAAGGAGGGGCCTTCATCCCTCGTTTGAGGGTCTGGACCTGACCCGAGAGAAACTAATTCGTGGAGAATAGAGGGAAAGAGACAAAAAAAAAATGAATGAGAGAGGAGAGGTAAAGGAGGCTCTGGGCCGACCAGGAACTCGTGTCACAAAATGGCCGCCTTTATTGTTCACTAGCCAGAGGGACTCTGTGGATTTACCAACTGGAAGTAAAAATGGAGAGGAATACTTAAACGTCCTCTCTGGGACTTTCCTGACTGATCCACAGAGCTCACCCACTCACCTTGTCACCCACATGCTCACCCTCACACATGCACATGAACACACACACACAAAGTCACCCACACATACACAGTCTATTATCAGTCAATGGGAACTGAAAGGATCCACGCCTGGACAACGCTATCTCTCCTCATTCTCTGGCTATGTTTTATGTTTTTAGCAAGACAATTCTTTCAAATGTTACTTGAAGGTTTTGAGGAAAAATAAGATTCCTTTTTTCGTATCGTCAGCATTGACTATTCTCATATTTTTTGGTCATATCTGGTTTTCATTCCCTGGTGTAGTGCAAGTGGAGAATATATCGTGATGTGGTATTATTCAAACTCATATCATAAGTCAAACACAAGCAACCCACACTTTGAAGCCCAGCAGCTAGGAGAGGCAAATTCGTGAGCAGAAAGAAGGAGAATCTTAATTCTGTGCCCCTTTGCCATGGGACGGGGCACATCATCAGTCCTCTGTGGACTTAGATCCGCCCTGGTGGCTTCTGGGAAGGATGGAGGACTATCATATACAATAGAGCAGCACTTTTAACCTTTTCCTTTTTAATTTTTTTAATATTCTATTTTAGTGATCCCACCGGTCCAGGGAGACAGAGAGAGACGGAGCGCTAGGTAGCTAGAGCTGGGAGAGCAGCTGTGTCTCCCCAGTCAGGGACAGTTAACGGTAAACTTAAAAAGTGAGGGCTAGCTTGGACTTTTCAGAGACTTACCTTTGCAAACGGAAACACATTAGGGCAATAAGAGAAAGAAAAAAAATCCAACTTGCCTTACTGCTGTTTGAGCATCAAGGTAAAAAGAAAAGAAAAGAGAGAGGCCCCAGGACTAGTTGAGGTTAGCACAGCCGGCGGCTGAAATTGCTCCAGGTACTGTAATGTTTACCCCGGGGGGTCGAAGGAGGTTTGAGGGTGCCTCAAGGGCCCAAATCAGAGTGACCGGTGCTCTCCTATTCATGTTTAAAAAAAAAAAAGCACAGGGACATCTACCTATATTGTCACTGTTTCTCAATCTTCATTAGCATTTCCATATTGTGAGTTTTTAATTTACTTTTTTTTTCTTTAAATAGATGTACATTTAAAATAAGGACATTTACAAAAAAAGAAAACAACAACAATGAGAGCAGAATTTATTTATGATAGACACATAGAGCACAGGTGTTGTCAGGCGTTATGGAGAAGCAGAGAAAGAAGAAGTAATGATAATATATTATGGTATAAGTGCACATTATGCAAGCTAGGTGTTTGATTATTCGATATCTCTTGACCCACTGAGTCCCATATTTTCATGAACTCTCATCCGAGCGGCTGCCTCAACAAGATGCAGAGGGCTAGGTCCTGGGAAGGGGATGAGGGAGGGTGGCCAGGACCCCCGTCCCAGAGGGAGTAAAGTTATCTGACCCAAAATAGCTCACATTGGTGTACTCAAGGGCAGAGTAGCTGAATCTCCCACACTCACTGTAGCATTTCCCAAAGGATGATTCCCACGAACACCCAGTGCCCCTGATTCTTCTCACAAAACATCATTCATTTGTGTGTCTGTGTGTGTGTGTGTTTGTGTGCGCGCGCGTGTGTGTATATGTACCTCCTCATGAGCAAGTCGATACCATAGCAGACTATTTTTCATTTAATTCCCATGCATTGTTCTCTTTGGCTTAAGGCCATTATACTCAATCACAACTTAGGCCAAACCCCAAAACATGTATCAGCCATTCACTAACATAGTCATTTGTTCAGTAAGAACATCCAGTTTCACCGAAAAGCCAAGCCTTGTATTGTCTGACGTTTGTGCCTCTAAGAGGCAACAAAATCTGCAAATATGCAATTTTTATTTATTTTTTTAATAGATTCTGAGAAAACCACCTATGGAAAGTGTTCTTAACCACTGAAAGATGTACCAACAAACAAAATGACACAAAACTAGCAAAGTATGTCACACGAGCCTGCTGTTAGGGTTTTTTTTTGTTTGTTTGTTTTTGTTTTTTTTGTTTTTCAATTTTTAGTCTAATTTTAACCTTTTCTGTTTTGAATATGTGCCGTAGTACAAAGGTAAACTGTGAAAAAGAAAACCATTCAAAAATATATCACATCTGGATAGATATTTAACAATAGGTGAAAAAAACAAAACAACAAAAAACATCACACATCAACAAACAGTTGTTTAGTTGCTGTCAGACTGCGGCAGAATACGACAATCTTATTAGTTTCTTTGAATCTGAGGTCCTTATCCTAGCCGTTATTAGACTAATACTCTCCCAGCGTTGACTTGGTTTTTCCCCGGCCGGTTATGAAATGCCATGGTGATGTTTGGAGGATGTTAGTGCACAGGCTGGGAGAAGCACCTCAGGCTACTGTAAAATGCCTTGCTCGTATGGTCAGCCCTTGGTCACTCGACTCAGTAATTTTGCACCGTACTTCTGTAGGTAAGAAACTGTATATACATTAATGTTTGTATTGTATATGGATCCTGGGTTGTTACAATAGCCTTATTCACCTTTTTAGGAAAGAAAAGTGAAAAAACAAAAAAAGTTCAGAAAAATGGAATACACCTCATTAAAACAGAGCATACTACTTTTTTGGTAAATAGCTTGTGTAAATATTGAACCTGAACCCAATAAAACATTTTTTTATAAACTCTTAAAGTAAGATGTTTTGTATAAAATTTGGATTTTTTGCTATGTATTTTAGCTAGCGCTCGTTGGAAAGCCCGTGTCCTCCCACTCCCTCCCCTTTTGCACTGTTTCCATGGTAATTTGGTTTAAAAGAAAAAAAAATGAGCGAAAAGTTGCCAAACCGACTGCTGCATATTTGTGCCATAAGTGTGTACCATAAATATTTATTGAATTAGTTTTTTTCCTTCTTTTTGTTCTGTTCATGATTTGATTTCTGTCCAGTTTGTAAGTAACACAGTATTATAATTGCTCTGTTTGTTTGTCTACCCCTGGTTTTTTCTTTTGTCTGTCATGGTTATAGGGTGGCTCTGTAGCGCCCCTCCCCCACCCCCACCCCCGCCCCAACCACCCAACCACCTCCACCCCTCTCTTGCAGTATGAGATGGCCAGGTTGTTATAAATTGTTTCAAAAGCTTAAAAGAAATGAAAAGTGAGGAAAATGACACACATTCCACCAGTCTGTTGCAAACTGAAATGTTTTTCAATAAAATGTTTTTCCTATGGACACGTTGTCTACTTGTGTTGCTTTGTTGCTGCGCTCCAACGTGAAGACTTCCATTTAAATGAGTGAGGAACATATGTCTTTTGTGGGTTGTCGGGACACAGCAAAAGAGTTGTACTAGTCAATCAACCAACCAACCGACCGATCGATCGATCGATCGATCGATCGATCAATCAATCAATCAATCAATCAATCAATCAATCAATCAATCAGGTTGCATTGTATATATCGACATAGTTTCAAGTGATTCTGAAACTTACATTTTACTTTTTTTACAGTTCTTTACTGATTATGCATCAGATACATGAATTCCATATTTTCAGAGCATATTGCCTTCTTATCCATGCTATAACACCTTGTAACTGTCATGCAGGAATATTTGGCATTCAGTCGTAACCTTTTACAAGAACTGGGGAAAACGTAGCCAATACGCCTTCTGACCAGCAACAGTCCAATTATCATCAGACAATGAAACGTTATCAATAGCAGTGGGGAACCGTCAGGACCTTCTCAGTCTTCTGAGCTGGTATAAAACATTTTTCTCTATTCTTTTTGTTTTTTAAATTATTATTATTTCGATTTAAGATTTAAATCTTCCTTTATTTTTTAAACACATTTTATCAAAAAAATTAAATCAAAAACTAAGTTGTCATGTGCCTTCTATCTGTGTTGGCAAAGGAAAATCAATGAGATTTTTTTTTTGCCATCAGTTACTGGGTGGAGAAAAACAATGGTTGGCATGGATTGGCCAGGTCCTCTGGGATTTTTGATAAGGCGTTGCAAATTCTAAACAAAGACGTAAACTGGCCGGAACCGCCCCGGATGTAGCTTTTTAGTGCTTTAAAACGTACCACATTTACCTTCCTCCATTTTGTAAGTGTCCGAATTCCGTGAAATTCCCTCAGGGAAAAAAAACGAAAAAACAAAAACAAAACACAACTGAGAAAGTAGTGTCCAATCCATGTACACTACTGGACGCGGTAGTGCCCCATTCTCTGTTAATTACTCCCTACATAGAGTTTAACGTGTAGGAAATAGTGAGCGAAGTAATGACTAGTGCAGCTATAATGTGGAGCGATAGCATAATCAATCAAAATGCCCCTTCATATGGGCGTTACCATCTGATATCTAAGTTCAGCCCGCTGTTGAAGGCAAACATCATAACAGACTGTGACCGTCAATCACGATAACGACAGAAACGGAGCCAACTTGCTAGCTGCTAGCAAGATGCTTGCCACGGCTGGGGATGTCTAGCATCGTCGCGTTTTTAAATGACCGTCAAATAGGTGAGTCTCTTTAATAATTGTTGTTGTTGCTTGCGTGGAAATGCTTCGCCTCTGTATTCTCCACTCGTCTCGTAAACTGAACTTTGAGATTTCCCCCCCCCACTGACTGTTTCTCAGGCTAGCTAGGTGGACACACCGCTTCACATGCCGGTGTGTCTCTCAGCAGTTGTGTCCATCGTGCTTGTGACGTACTTCGTCGAAAGTTAACGTTATAATTCTGGGTGGTGTGTTTTGGGGGTACGGAGCCCCTAAGGGGACATGGGCGAATTTTTTTTTGTTTTGTTAACTATCTCGTGCGCACGAGATAAGTATCTCCTTCTTCTGAGTTAAACACTGCGTGGGTCTAGTTCTTGTAGAATTAACCGTATGTCTTCTTTCTTAACGTGTAATCCATTCTCCTTGCATTTTGTGTACATCCACCTATATCCGTGGAGTTGGCCGGATGTTTAATTGTTCTTGGATGAAATCAATTACCCGATCCAAACCGGTGTATCCCTCCCGCCGAAACAGGTTACAAGACTTCGCCTTGTAGTCCAGTGCATCTCATATCGAATCCCGCACCGGGCAAGAAAATAACCGGTTACATTACTAATTCGTGAGCACGAGATACTAACTGGTGAACACGAGATACTAATTCGTGCTCACGAGATACTAACGCGCGCACGAGTTAGTATCTCGTGAGCACCAAATAGTTGACAAAAAAAAAAATTCTCCCATGTCCCCTTAGGGGCTCCGTAGTTTTGCACACATCTTGTGTTCATTTTTTTCTTTTTTTTGTTTTTGCTAGTTTTTTTTTTAACGTGCCGACCCGTGCAGTGTGCGCATTTTGGGCAAAAACAGTTTGGCCCGACGGTGAAGTCTTAGCTGTTTAAATCAATTTCAAAGAGGCATTTAAGGTATTCACCAGGGGGTTATTATGCATATGAACAAGGCTATATATTGGGCATTTGAATAGACAGTATTGGCTCTTTTTTCCCCTTGATTTTTGTTTTAATCTCAAGCAAATATCTTGGTTCTATAGCTACAGTTCGCTATCACTGATGAATAGCTGTTGTACAATAACTGCGCCAGCTGTAAAACATAGTATGGAAAAAGGTTAGAACAAATATGGGGGGTGTTTGTTTCCACGTAGATCCACATAGGAGCTGATGATAAAACTGTCAGAAGCCACAGCTGATGGGGTCGGGGTGCTGTTGGTACAGGGTGGTCCACTGTTTCAGACAAACCAACCCTGCTGACTTGATATGGTGGCAGAGAAGCCCTCTTTCCCTATCAGCTGGACGAAGCTTGCTCTATGGGAAACTGAGCTGCCTTTTAGCCAGCCAGCAAATGAGTCAGCCTTGGTTTTTTTTTTAAGCCAATACAGTTAGCCAGTACACCCACAAAACTATCTAATGTAGCCATCCATCCAGTCAGTGAATCAGTGAGTCGGCTAGCCAAAATATAGTTGGCCAGACATACTGTCATTTAGTAAGTATACCAGCAAACCTGCTATTGCTGTCACGGTAGTTAATCAGGGCCAGTCAACACAACACACATGACCAGAACATTTGACACCGGCCAATCTAGCCACCATTAAATTACCTGTATCTACAGTACAGTATTGCAAGCTTGATGGCAGTAACTCAGCCAGTGCAAAGCAACATTCATCAAGTCAGCCATTTAAGCTAGATGGGCCACCAACCAGCCAGCCAACACTGCAAATACATCAAAGGTCTTGATTTGGTGGGGTGCTTTTCTTGTCTAGGGCCTTGGTTTTTAATGTGTTGTATGTTTAATCTGTGTTGGAAAAGGAGGTTACGCTTCAACAATGGGATTCTCAGTGGAGTGCTAAACCCAAAATCCAATGAGCATATTCTAAAAAAAATGTGAAAAGGTCGCACAACTCAAATTTTCAAGTTGAGGAGGACAAAATGCTCACATTTCACTTGTTCATTTGGCTCATATCACAACAGAAAAACGCTTACACGTTTTGGCACAGAGCATTCATTAGAGTGTTCGAAGTATACAGGTTCAGGTTGATAATATACACAAGGGCTGAGTTAATACACAGCTGGGAGCTGTTGGGAATGGACCCAATTATTTAGGAACCAATCACTTTTCTTATCCCATGATTTTAGATACAGGGACCAATCACAAATATATGGTTAAATCTGATGTAAGCCCCGTTACATACACTATGAAGCTTCATAAAACATTGTTTCTGCCCATCATTGGTTTGCTAATAAGACCACACACTAGATGACAATAAAGGGACATTTGCATGAACCTCATTCCATTCATTTTCCATTGTAGGATGATTCTACGTGTATCGTGAAATGGTCAGTGGTCACACTCATAGTTTGTGGGTTTCAAAAGATTACAAATAACTTAAAGCATTTTAAGCTGGACTTCGGTGTGCAGGAGAAGCTACCCACTTCCACGCATAATATGGCAAACAGGCATGGTTACCGTGGATGACTTTTGATGAAATTTACTGTTCTCACTGCTTCATCCAAAACCATCTTAAAATCCACAGGCATCATCTCTGTGGCTACTTCCTATCTGTAGATACTGTGGTGGGGAGCTGTAACCAGCGGAACCACATCTTTTACCGAGTAAGATGTGGTTCCGCTGAAAAGGGTAAAATTTACCCTTATCACAACTCCAGTGAGTTTCCCCACGTTGGCCCGAGCTCCGTCAATGCTTTGTGCCACACACTTTGTCCAGTCTATTTCACTGGAAATCATGAATATATTCAGAGTTTCAAAAATGGTTTCTGCTGTAGTATGTAAGGGCAAAGGCTTGCAGAACAGAAAATCTTGATGTATTCTGCCATCATATTCATATCTGACAAAAGCAAGCAAATTTGACAACTTGCAACGTCTCCCGACTCATTAATCTGGAGAGCATAGCAACGGCTTTCTCATATTCTTCTTACTAGCTGCTTCAACATATCTTCAGCGATATCATCCATACAGTGCTTTACTGTGTTATCAGACAAAGAAATCACATTAAGTTGTTTAGCTGCTTTCTCCGCAGTCATCACTCCAACCATCTCTTTTGACAGCAGGTAAAATCAAATCCTCCCCAATGGTGTGTGGCTTCTCAGTTTTTGTGATTAGTTTTGCTACTCGGTAGGACACCTCCACCTCCTTGGCATTTTCACTCCCAGCAACACATGGATTCAATTGCTTTCCGAAAACTCAGATACTCTCAGCATGCTTTCAAAAAAATTCTTGAGGTTTTGATGAACATTGTCCATGTTTAGTTTCTAGATGGCGGTGCAGCTTGCACAGTTTCAGGGCCTTATGCTAGTACGTCTCTGAGTATAGCACACAGACAGACAGATGATTGTCTTCTGGTCCCACACTTGTAAATCCCAGTGATAGGTATTCACTTGAGTAATTTGAACAAATCCTTATTTTTGTTTTCACGGATTCATTTTGATCTTCTGATGATTCGCTTGTTGAGGTTGATTCTCCATTAACAGCTTTCCTTTTGCCACCTGATAGCCGCTGCTGCATTTTAACTCTTTCCCCACTCGTGATGAGGTATTCCATCAATTACAATTCCCCACCAGTGACGAGACATAAGTTTCCTTCCAGGTCAAATATAGGTCAGCTAAATTAAGAATAACATAATTTAAATCGCATGGCTTTGTTTTATTAGTTCAGATTACTTTAATGCAAATATTTAATCATAAATATTTTATTGTAATTTCAAACTTAACTACAAAATCGAAAACGTTTTATCCCCACAACCCTGAGAGCAGGATAAGCAGTTAAGATAATGGATGGATGGATGGATGGATGTAAATGACCTCTCGCGGTCAACCTGCACTACCTTCATGGACCATCAGGGGACCACGGCCCACACTTCGTGAATCACTGCTTTAGGACATTCAAAGTCTGGATTCAGAGAGAAGGTATACGAGTTCCAGCTACATAACTATACTTTGCACAAAAAGTAAGGACATTTGTGTTTGGTAGATTATTTATTTGTTGTAACAATGCTTGTTGGCTGTGGCGGAGCCAGAGCGGGGGCATGGGGGCGGTCGCCCCAGGGCCCACAAGGTCGGGGGTCCCGTTTGGAGCTCTGTTGTCGAGTGTACGAGCGTCCATGAATGCACCGGGTCTCGGGACTCCGACGCATTCAGTGACACACTCGTAAAGTCGGCTAATGATAAAAAATACAGTGCAGTACGGGGCCCCTATACATAGATATTAACGGCCCCTATAAAGGCTATAGCCTTTTTTACGACTATTCATGAATGCATCAGAGCTGGGATCCAGCTGTGATTGGTTGTGAGGTATAACTGCGCCACACTGCCAGAAGGGGGAGTGAGTAAGCATTTTTACACTTGACAGAACTGGACAGTTTTATGAATGAATTTGAGGGAACTTCAAAATGGAGAAGAAAAAACATGAATCAGGCTCATTCAAACGCATAAATATTTGAGCGCGACTGGCAACACTTTTTTTTGTTCTTCAGAACAAGCTTCTGAACAGGTTTGTCTGACAAAAGTGGCTTTTCTATTCTTTCTTAGACATGGAGGCTGCTTGGCTCAATAAGTGACCATTTGTGTTGTCCGCTAGTTTACAGTTTTTGAATTTTAAAATGACTATCACAAGGGCTCATCGAGAAGCTCCGCCCCCTTTGTGCTGAGACCCACGCTCCACCCTTGCTTCTTGGCAATAAATCTTATACCGTTGGAAAGCCTGTTTATTTTCCTTTTAAATGGTTTCACATTTGTAAGGAACATGCATTTGTGGGATGAGCAGCAGAGCTGAGTATGTGGGTTGCGCCCATGGAGAATTTGCCAGATCTTCTCTGCCAATGCCAAACAGCTTATTTTGCTGTTGCTATTGACTCTTGTTTTGAGCTTTTGGTACCCCAGGTACTGACAATCAGGTGCCTGATATAAGATTTATTGCCAAGAAGCATTGTTACAACAAAGACATAATCTACCAAACACAAATTTCCTAACTTTTTGTGCTAAGTTTATTTTCAACCTTTCACATCTCCAGTGCCTTAAATTTACACAAGGCATGACAGTAAAGGGTAGCTTTGATGTAAATCCTGAAAGAATCACTATTCACACCTTCGGACAACACTCAGGTATACAGGTGCTGGCATCAGAATAGATGACTAGTGGAATATCTAAGAATTTACTGAAATACCATTGATGTTCAATGTCAAGGTGTTAGTGTAGAGATTTTAAGGATCAAGAGATATTGTTTAGCTTGGAGATTGTTTAATGAGGAGGCTTTCCTTCATGCAAAAATGTGGAAAAGAGAGCCATGCTCACTATCTTGTCCTCTTTTGTCTCATAATCTAACGCACCATTATACCATCCCCTGCATTTCTTTAGAATGCCAGTCATCTCAATCTGGTTATCATGTACTACCAGTGCTACTGATTTTATGGAACAACTGGTGAATCTAATTAACTAATTGACAGAATAGAAAACCAACAGTGCTGGTGGTACCCAAGGACCTGATTTGAGAACCATTGTTTTAGACTAGTGAAGATATAGAAACTACTGGCTATTTATCTAGCCTTTCCTTACCACACTGTCTTTAGAATGCTCAGTTTGTGAGAAACAGAGAAAATGAAAATGTTTATTCCACCACCGCTCACCTAAATATAAAAAAGCATGCTTGGAAAGAAGAGGTGAGACATCAAAATGAAATGTGTGTGTGTGTGTGGGGGGGGGGCAAACAAACAAACCTGGAGCCTCTCTCACTGCATCATCTCGCACAACATCTTCATCATCTCCTTGCATCTTACTCTCTCATACACTTTGATTTGGGGGAGGAAAGAAATCTTTCAGATGTCTGTGAATGTTCTCATTCATCCAGGTCATGGTTATCCAAAGGAGTTGAATCAAGTCCAGTTGCACTTGTTTCAACTCCTTTGGAAATCTTTCAGATGTTTTCCAATTGAACATTTCCATTTTGTCTCTCCTGCCCCCACACTAGGGATCACTGAGCACCCTGTGAGGGGCATTGCATTTTTTTTAATGGCTTTCTTTCTTTTTTTTGCAGAGAGGAGTTTAACGTGAGATGGTGGCAGTTGCTTGTTTTTTTTTTTTTTGTCCCTAACCTCGCTCTGCACATCTGTAATTTAACTCTATTAAGAACAGGAGGGCTGGTGGGTTCACACGCCCAGAGGGTTCCTCCTGTGTCAGTCCTGATTATGTCTCTGGAAGGTAGAAAAAAACCCTCACCAGGGCTGTGGTTGGAGTTGTTTGAGGGGTACAAAATGACTAGAGGTTGGTTTGAACATCTACCCCAAATGTGGGCACGTACCATACATCTTGTTGTTAGGGTATGATGGAGAAAGGGGGGGTATTTAAAAAAAAAACTCAGTATGCCTCCCTAGTTTTTGCATACTAACATAAAATGTGTCATCTTCAAAGCACTGTTAGTTGCAGTGCTGTGCCGAACATCGATATATTTCCACAAGATCTGAGATGCGCATGGTGTTTGAAGTTCAGTGCTGATCCCCGCCTGTTTCCTCAACAACATTTGCAGGCAGGGAGAGGCTTGGTGAGACAGCACTGGACTTATCTGGATAGATAAGCTTGGTTGAGTAAGTGATTTGCTCAGTCATCTGTACAATAGTGTCATGTGAACAAAGAATGCCAGTCTGTATCCAAATAAGTGAGGCAAGTCAACAAATAAGTGGTGAGCCAGTGTCAGCATCTAAGCACATAAGAACATAATCCTCATAGAAACTGAAAATTCCTGCGTGACTCATCTAGAAATATGAATTCCTTTTATGGGAGCGAAAGCATGAATAATACTCTTCATCATATCTTTAGTTATTTTAGGCTGGACCGGCCAGCGGGGCCAGCCCTACAACTACGAATGCCTGTCAGTGATAATGTTATGTCAGTGATCATGTTAGAGTGACTGAGTGAACAAGTTACATGATTGGACCGTTGAGTCAGGTGACTAATGATGTCACTGAAGTTACACAATTGGTCGGCCAGCAACGACTTCACTGGTAAACACGCAAGTGGGAGTTTCCCTATTGGCCATTGCTTTTTCAAAACGAATCAGCACAGCGGTTCCAGCTCTTTCCACGTTTATCGCATGCTAACCAATGGAACATATTGCTGCTCGTGGATACTAGTGAAACACTAATGGTGGAATATTTAACAACAAATATTACTGGGACCACTACAGAAAATTACAAATGAACATTAATTATCCAGGAATTCACATTATAGACACTACCACTGACTATCCCTGTAACAAATTGGCCACAATTTCCAACATTGACCATACATGGTCCAGCCAGCTAGGTTTTAACCTAGTCTTGTTGTCCCACGCCCAAGGTCACACACGTTAGACACGACCTAGATTTTAAATCTTGAAAACATTTTATGACAGCTCTGAATGTGTGATATAGTGAGCACAGCATCTCCCAAAACGTTTTACAATGTCTGCTTGTGCAAAATAACTCAGTGACTGCAGTATTCCCAAATTATTCAATTTGCAAGCAATCAGAAATTAGGTGTGGCTTAACAATATTTCCGTCAATGCATAGGAGATTTTTTTGCTTTTCAGCGGTTTAGCACAAAAAAAGCTTGTGATATTCAATCGTATCTCAATTTAATTTCAAATCTTGCATTTCAGCACAACAGGAAGTACATACCATTTGAGCTAAGGGATGCATGTTACACATTTATTTATCTTTTTATTCATGTATCTAACTATTGGGTGTTTACCATGTCAACATGTCCCTGAGTCATGTAACCATGGCCAATACCTTTGGGTAATCGGAGACCGGCCCTGCAGTCCATGTACAAATACTGCTGGAAATATGTCTTCGTTCACCGCTCAGAAAATCTCCTTTAGCCTGTTGGTGTGGCTGTGGTACGACACATACACACGACCTGCTCCACCCTTCTCCTTTGTGTGGAAGAATGGAGGGTTTAGTTACTGTATATTTGGCTGTTGCAGACAGAAAAAGGAGCTGGGAGAAAAAAAAAAGGCTTTCAAAATGACTCCCCTCTTATTACCTTCCCTCCTTCATTTCCCTCTTTTTTCCTTCCTCTTTGATTTGTCTTTCTCTTTTTGCAGCCCATATTTCAGCAAGCTACTTCATTTCCTCTTTTCTCTGAGATTTGATAATGCTCTTTAAGTGCCAAGTTGTCACCCCTCTTCCTTCTGTTTCTCAGCTGTTAGTCATACAATTTTAACATCACAAGTGTCTGACTAGTTGAAACTCCTCACAAGGGATCACACCCAGATTTACCCGCTAATTGGACGGCAATGACAGCCTTCCTTTTTTTAACGCCATCGCTATGTGCAGACTTATTTAGGGAGTTTTGCAGAGTCTTGCGCTCAACTGCACTGCTTGGTTCATATTTATGTTGCAAATTAAATCAGCGTCACTTGTGCTGTACTGTTACTGATGATATTTAAATTCACATTGGCTGTAAGTTCACCTCATCTTCTCGCACAAAGGTGATAAAAGAGCATTTCTCATCAGAACATTAATGACGCCTTGCCTCAAAATCTACATTCATTTGTTAGTATTTGTGCGTATTTGTGTTTCGTATAAAAACTTTTGATATAAACGTGCCTGGGTGGTTCGATGCTGTTTGGGACAAATTTTCAATAGTCCAATCCATTGTTCTGCCATTCAGGGTGACATGGGCTGAAATTGGAAAACCGGAATACACAGTGTTGGGACAATACCACAGTGAAACGTCAATCAAGGTCACGCACAACAAATCGAGGAGTGTATCAGCTTAGGGACCCCGCCCTCCTGCTGTCTATGTCAAACCAGGAGCTGCCGTATGTAGAAATGTGGCAATAACCTTGCTTCAACTCTTCTCCCATCTTTTTTGACAGTCAAATCAGCATCATTAGATGCTGTCAGTTCCACTGTAATGGATCTCTAAGGAGCCATGGCTGTTTGAAGCTCTGCCTCCGTCCCTGCAACAAACCACCCCCAAAACACACACAAACACACATACGTATATATTTATGTAGGCTAGACACACAGATTTCTCTACCCTATCATCTTGAAGCTCTGGGTGTGTACAGACAGCGTGCGGTACAGACTTTGCCAACCAAGGTGCATTATTTTGAGGGTGATAGATGTAATGATAAAACCAATGTCCCATGTGTCACCCATGTGACCATGAACTGCACACCAGGTAAAGGCCAAACCTAGAAGTGATGGCATTGCCTGTAATAGTGGTTTTTTCAGAGTTTAGCTAGTGTTACCAACTACCGTTTGGGGAGGGCATGAAATGGAACTTCTGTGAGTGAATACCATGAAGAAAAATTGGACTGCACTGTATAAAGGGTCTAAAATGTATCTTCCACCCAAAACCAATCTCCGTCACCCCAGATAGTCATTTTTGACACAGCATGCCTGACTACCTTCATTTTAAAAAAAAAGACTATTCAAGCTACAACTGGCTGCTTAGCTCTCCCATCCCCTGCTCCACCCGGACTTGACTTTTCTCCCTTTTTTGAATTTCAATACTGAAATTACTCTCTTACTGCGGTAGGAACGGCAGAATCACTCGCCATCTTTTCTGTCTCGGGCTGAAATCCATCTCTTCATGGAGTACCTCACATTTCTCTCTCCCCACTGGACATCTCCTTTCCCATATTTTATTTTATATCTTTTTTTTTCTTTTCCCAGAGCAATCTCTTGTATATTATCATTCTAGGGTAACAGGCGTAGTGCCAAGGTGCTGTGACTATGACATCGGTCTTCTTTTGCTAATGCTGCTAACAATGTTTGTGATGTGGGAATTGAAGCTAATTTCTTAGTCAGTTTTATTTTTACACAAGCTCCTGCATCCTTTTAAATTATATTCAGGAGAGTTTTTTTTTCTTTTGGCTTTTTTCCCCTCTTTTTCTCCCCAATTGTACTTGGTTAATTACCCTATTTTCCGAGCCGTCCCAGTCGTTGCTCCACCACATCTGCTGATCCGGAGAGGGTTGCAGACTACCACAGCTGCTCCTTTTCACCCAACAGGGCAGAATTTCACCAGGGGGATGTAGCACATGGGAGGATCATGCTATTCCCCCCCCTACCCGAACAGGTGCCCCAACCAACCAGAGGAGGCGCTAGTGCAGCGATCAGGACGCATACCCACATCCAGCTTCCCACCCGCAAACACAGCCAGTTGTATCTGTAGGGATGCCCGATCAAACCGGAGGTAACACGGGGATTCGAACTGGCGATCCCCATGTTGGTAGGCAATGGAATAGACTGCTACGCTACCCAGACGCCCCTAAGGAGACAGTTTTGTGCTCAAGCCCAAATCTAAAACGTAACGGGCCAGTTGATGTCTGCATGTGTGCTTATAGGTTCTGGCTATACCAGAAGCCCGAGGTGAAAAACTGCACTGATCAATAATGGATGTTGCATTAGAATTATGTAATATCAGTACAAAGCTTTAATTGAAACATAACCAAATTCAGCCATGGATATATTCGTTTTCCTTTAGTGCATGAAATACAAATGCCATTGGTGAATTTCAAGGGCATCATTATTTGGTCTATCTTTTATAATGCTGAATTTATAGACGTTACGATCAGGGCCGTCTTAACAGCATTATAAGCCCCTGGGCAAATCCGTGCACTGGGGCCCCTAGCTACACAACCGCTCACGGGAATAAAAATGTAAATGGTCGATAAAATTAAACATATATTTATTGGTACTTCCAATAAAATCAGTGTTTAAACATTAAAAAACACAGTGACTAACATAGTTACTATAGTAAACATAGTCACTATAGTATTTATTTATTTATTGACAGCAAGTCACAACATACATAGATTAGCATGGGGCCCCTATGCTTGTGGGGCCCCCGGGCAACTGCCCAGCGTGCCCATGTGTTAAGACGGCCCTGGTTATGATTTCACAATTATAAATTGTAAAATTGGGTGGTTAGTAGAGCTCGACCACGGGTTTCGATATTTGAGGATTTAAAAATCCGATGATATATTGGATGATATTCTTTTCTTTTCTTTTCTTTTTACAAAAGTGCGTAACACAAAGATCTTCTCTGTGTAATTTAAAAGTCCTCACCAAGATAACATGATACAATGCAGTTGAAAAATAAACTTGTTTTATTGACATGAATAGTACTTTGAACAAAAGTACAACAAAATATATTAAAGTTTTGATAATTAAGAGTCAAATACATAAAAATACAAAAAGGTTTAAAAAAATCAGATCCATTTTTCAACTATAGTGTACTCCTACTAATGAACATTAAAATAAATTGTGTGTGTGTGTGTGGGGGGGGGGTGCCATATGAACATCCAAGAGAAACTGTCAATAAAAAGAAAAAAACATCAAGCATATATATTATCCTTGAAAAAACTATGGATGAAATGATCATCACATGCCATCTATCAAATGTTTAACTTTGCAAATAAACTATATACAGTAGATGAGGCTGTGTGCTTCAGCAGTGGTAATTAACATTAATCCCTCAGTCCTCAATACTTCCAGTCCAACAGGGGTAGATTGTAACCACTGCGGCCCAGTGGTTAGCACTGTTGCCTCACAACAAGAAGGTCCTGGGTTCGAACCCCAGACAGTCCCAGGTCCTTTGTGTGTGGAGTTTTCATGTTCTCCACACGTTTGTGTGGGTTCCCCCCACCATCAAAAGACATGCATGTTGGGGTTAATACTCCTGCCTGTGCCCCTGACCAAGGCAATGGAAAGAAGAACTGGAGTCGGTCCCCAGGTGCTGCAGCTGCCCACTGCTCCTATAGAATAGGATGGGTTAAATGCAGAGAACAAATGCATTGTAAGAATACAATGACAAAATAAAAGTGGCTTTCTTAATACATGCAGCAAAGCTTCTCTGCAGTCTCTCCTTTCAGAGCACCCCGCTTCGCTTCAAACATGTTTCCTATGTTGCTGTACACCCTCTCCCTCGCCACAGGAGAGGTGGAGAAGCTAGATAACTGTCTGCCTACCAAGCCATGTTACATACTTGTTCAGCTCACATTTATTTAGATGTCCCCTCTGGTTTCATAATTTCCAATGCACCGACTGTAACTACAGATGTGTGAGTTGCAGATATATTTACCATTGCTTCATTTAGGCAGAATAAGTGAAACACTTTTTTTTTTGTTGTTGTGTGTCTTTAGTTCTCCATTTTACAGTTCACTTAAATCCATTTCTGAAAAAAAAGGCAAAAATTAGGCATTATAGTTGCTGGATCTTGACTCATTTTAGATCTACAAGGATTAATGCTAAGCTTTGCGCCATCTTCTATCTTCAGTGGACAGAAGGCTCTGGCCAAATTGGATTGGGTCAAATTTGTGGCAAATTGATGTAAGAGAGTGTAACTTGAGTGGTTATTTTCACCAACATTATGTATTATTAGCACTATACATATAGGCAACCTAACACAGCTGCAGATTTATGTATGATATATATATATATATATCAAAATAAACACAAGAACAATGATCAGATTGTAAGACCCTCTTGGAAAAATAGTGGATTTGTCAGCAGCTGCACTGAGGATAGCAAATCATAAGAACACATTGCATCTCAAACATACGAGTGGCATTCTCCATGTTCATGTGCTTGTAAATGTGTTTCTCCCAAGTACCTCTGAAAGAACGTTCTTCATAGGGATGATAGTACAGACTTGTGTTCTTGGTACTGATAAATGACCTGTGTGTATCTGTGGGGATATCTGTATTTCTCGCTCCATCTGTGTGTTGCTCGCTTTACAAACAACACTTAAGCAACACAATTCTCACGACCTTCTGAAAGCATTCTTCAATCTATTTAGATCCTTGTGCACCCCAAGGCCTAATGGTGGCAGCGTAATATTTCTCTGAACTATGAGCTACATTATTTCTGTGAGCTAATATTTCATAGGCGTAGCTCTCCCATTTAACTAGAGAAGCACATTCATTCAAATGATCAATGGCTTTACTCGATATTGCCATTTAGGAAGTAGTGTGCCAAGGACTTAAGCAGTGCTTTCCCTATAATTCAAAGGAAAAATGGAAACGATAGGACAGTCATTCCCAAATTGGGGTCCCTATACCCCTCCACCTGGGGTTGGGTGGGGGGAGGTTCCTACAGATCACCAATATGAGAAGTGCATCACTTTCATGACAGATCCCACTGAGCACCCCGTGGACCCACCACCCTTGGGGATGAGTATTGGCGTAGGGTGCAATGCAGGCTGGGTGTCAGGCAAAGGCGGGGACCGGGGCATGCCAACTTCCGACATCGCAGACTGGTCCAGGAGGACCAACTGTGAGGAGACCCCGGGGTGGACCCAGAACTCGCTGGAGGTACTACATGTCCAATTTGGCCTTGGAACGCCTTGGGATCTCCTAGGAGGAGCTGGAGGGCGTTGCTGGGGAGAGGGACATCGACAGTGCCTTACTTGGCTTGCTGCCACCGCGACCCGACCCCGGAGAAGTGGCTGATGAGAGATAGAGACAGGGTTCGTACGGTCATAAAAAACCTGGATAAGTCATGGAAATCTAAAATGCAATTTCCAAACCCTGGAAAAGTCTAGCCCTCCGGTGCGCTACAGTAGCAGGTGGCAAACCTGCTGTGCCAACATGCCATGGAAGTGCAGCTTCAATAATACATGGCTTTATAAGGATAAGTACCAATTGTGGCTGGCAAAAGACATTGACCTAAAACGTAGTAAATGTAAGGAGTGCTGTAAAACATTCGATATTTCAAATATAGGCGAGGCTGCACTTGTTAGCCACATGGAGGGGTAAAAGCACGTGACAGCTGCCACTACTGCTAGCACTGCAATTCCCATTGGTGAATTTATGAACGCTGGCGTATCAAATACATCCAGCGATGCTACTGCAGCTTCAACAATGAAGAAGCAGACAACTTTGGACGTTTTAACAAAAAACGAAGTCCTCAAAGCAGAGATTATGTAGGCATTAAAAATCATGAATTCGTGCTACTCATTCAAGTCATCTGAGGACACGAGCCGTCTTTTCACAGCTATGTTCCCGGACAACCAGATTGCAGCAAGATTTGCCTGCGGTGAGAGAAAGTGTGCATATGTCTGCACATTTGGGCTTGCGCTGTATTTTAAGAGGCTTTTACTGGCAGAAGTGTCCAACAAATGGCATATGTAATTATATTAGATGAGAGCGTAAACCACCATTTGCAGTCTAAACAAATGGATTTACATGTGAGGCTGTGGGAAGGAGCACACGTTAAGACTAAATACACTGGTTCAGAGTTTTGGGGACATTCCACTGCAGCTGATATTGTCGAAAAGATAAGCAAAGCGCTGTCTGAGACAAGAGTTCATAACCTCACCCAGCTGCCTATGGATGGGCAAAACGTGAATTGGAAAGCATCTGAACTAATACAGAAAGAGCTGCAGAAGCAGGTGGACAAATCACTTCTCAACATTGGATCTTGCGGTTTGCATATCGTGCACAACGCTTTCAGACAGGGATGCAAAGCTATCAGCTGGGACATTGAGCATACACTCTTGAGCCTATACTGGCTTTTCCGTGATTGTCCCGCTCGTCATGAGGACTTTGTCACCACCACTGGAAGCAGCACTATCATGCTCAAGTTCTGCAGATGCCGTTGGCATAAAAATACTGGTGTGTCTGACCAAGCTTTGAAGCTTTGGCCCCATGTGACAACCAACGTGGAGATGGTATGGAAGGATGATCTACCGGATCCTAAGGTTAAGTCTTTTGAGGCCGTGAAGAACAGTTCCACGGATCCTCTGTTCATCCTAAAAGTGATGATGTTCAACAGAATCGCAAGAGACATTTATTCAGTGTGTTTTATTAATTATGTTTATATTTGCTGTGAAACTGTTTACAATGTATTTCACACTATTGAGTGACACATATTCCATCTCTAGTTTTGGGGAGAATTGTTTTATTTCATTTTAGATATAAGTATTATGTATTTATTTTGTTAAAAATGAATACAAGGAAATCTACTATAAAGATTTGTTTTAAAGAGGCACTACATGTTTGAAATGCAGACCTAATCTTACTTGGTGCTACAATAAATAATTTTCAGTGAACAATGAAGTAATTTTTCTGGTCATGGAACCTCAGTTAAAGGTTGCGGAGAAGTCATTGAAAACCATTGGTGAAAGAGTGTATGAACCCTAGAGAGAGAGAGAGAGAGAGAGAGAGAGAGAGAGAGAGAGAGAGAGAGAGGGAGAGAGAGAGAGAGAGAGAGAGAGAGAGAGAGAGAGAGAGAGAGAGAGAGAGAGAGAGAGAGAGATCCCACTGATCCCACTACACCTGATTTCACTGTGGCAGCTTGCTCTCATCTAGTTCATCTCACTAAATGTCGCCCACTTTTAGATCAAATTGTTTAATTCTTATGATACAATCGCATATGGCCCAAATGACTCAACTGTTCAAGATAGACAATGCAAGTGTTTTTGTTTTAGTAGTGGTTATTTAGGTTGAAATATAGAAATCAACTTAACTTTCACTTTTCAACCAGTTTTAGCCTAGATTTAGCCTACATATTCTGAACTCGGTTAGACCTAACACATTGCTACCGTGATGAAATAGAGTCTAATTCTCCAGAGATGTTTCTCTCTCTGCTTTATCTCCCCATTTACAATTGAGTGCACAATCCCTGGGCTGAGACTTTTGTGTACAGGGCAGTCAGGGATACTAACAGTGGTAAACCCTCACAACAGAAGGCAGGGTGGCAACTTTGCTTATTCCCATGGGTCTTAATGATAGGTTTTAGTGTCATATGGTGTAAATCTGTGGTGGGCAGCAATGTATGCTCATTTCAGTAATTGCTTCTCCCCTCTTGTGCTGATAGGTAATATGAACTGAGGTAGTATTTGGAGTTAAGATATGAAGAAATCCCCTGCACAGTCTAGTTATAAGCAAACTGTAGGTGCGTAGACCGAGCAGGATAAGCAGGAAAAAAAAGATGAAGGCCCACTCTCAAAAGAAATATATTTGTAAAGAATGGACTCTATTAAGGACAACAGGAGTTTTGCCAACAAGGCTTCATCAGTGACAAAACACCATTGTTGGCGAAACATCTATTGTCATTAAAAAGAGCCCAGTCGTTTGAAAAATTATTTAATTTGAATGGAGATCTCCATCCGGTTTGCCAACATTTGGAATTAAACCTGCACACATGGCCCTCAGTGGCACATGGTTGCCCACCACTAGTATAAATATTGTTCCAGGGCCATTTCCATCAAACACCATTGAACAATTTCCTTGTTCAATCCTAACCCACCCCTCTAATTCTCTCTAGGGTTACCTGCCAACCTTTTTCTAGCTATGGCACCACTTTTTCTGATCCTGATGCCAAAAACTGAGGTCATCTTTCATCAGTGTTAGCAGTTCATATTTTTCTTTTTCCTTTTTTTTTTTTAAACATTTTCTGTTGTTTTGTGGCACGTGACTAAAGCAGTGAAGTTGGGATGCACATCTATCTTAAGGTGTTGGGAGTGCAGAATGAGAAAAAAAATTAACAACGTGATATAATTTTATTTGCGTTGTTTTAATGGCAGCACGGCAGGGTTTGCATACATAAATATAAATAGATGAATTAGCTCTTTATTCTGAATGTGGGACTGTAAGCATTAATGAAGGCCTGGTCCATTTTGGTGAGGATGAGGAGAGGAAGTGCACATCTGAAAACAACAGCTTGATTTCCTTTCCTCCCATGCTCCTGCTGGATCATCACCGCTGATCCGTATGATTGGCTGATGATGAGATGGTGCACACACGCGCATGGAAAGATCATACACACGCGCATGCACACACACACACAGGGGGAGCCGGGATGCAATGTTAATCACGACAACGGTGACTGACAATTGAATCCTGTGGTGGGATAATGAGGAAAAAATGGCTGGCGATGTATAGAGGAGATGAGGAGGCTGGGGATTTGATGAGAGGAAGGAAAGGCAGACGTGAGAGCTAATACTGAAGTAGAGTGAACAGAGGGAGTAGGAGAGAAAGAAAGAGAGAAAGAAAGAAAGAGAAAGAGAGAGAGAGGAAATGAGCAGGAGTAAAGAGGTACAGCAAGCAAAGGAAGCTGAACCAGCAGAACTGTGACTACATGCTATTCACATAAAATATGAGCAGAGAGTAATGAGTTTGAGGCAAAAAGTAGTCGAGTAGGACGTGGGTGGGGGAGGAGGTCTGGGTGGGGTGAGGCAATATGTGATATAGATAGGGACAGTTCCCCTCTACCATATACATACACATTACCGTGTGCCATTTCGTGCATTCATAATGTATGAATAACAGTACACACGGCTTAGCCCCCCTGTGCTGCAGGCTATATCTTCTCCACCGTGTATGTGAAACATGTACAGCTATGGAATTATCAGATCATGTTCATAACAAGCTATAAATAACACCACCAGTCTTGTGTGCACCATCTCAGCAAAACATGCAGTCCTTCACAGAAAACAGTGCTAGAATATGAAGCCACCCTAGAAGTCCACGCAAGCAAATTACTCTTACCGTGACTGCAGTACCATCAAGTGAAAATAATTCAGGCTAAAACTGGGTTCACATGATAACCACTTGATTATTTCAGACAGTTAACAATCTGTCTGTCTGTCTGTTGAGTGCAAATATGTAAACCACCTTATACCGAAACTGGAATCCCAAAGACCTTGAGTTGTGATTACATCAGCAGACAAAACCTGGGTGGTCGATTGTTTAAACCCAAAAGAAGTCAGGAAAAGACTGACATGCCTACTGGAAATCCTGCTGCAGCTGTCTCTCCCCTTTGTTTAACCACATTCACCTCCCTTTAAGTAAATGCATACTCTCCTTTTTTTTTTTTTGGAGATGGAGCTGCATCTATATACTTTTAGGCGTTAGAAGGTTGAGTTGGCATTTTACATTAAAATGAGGTTAATTTCATTGGAGAGCTAACATTTGTAAATTTTAGAATGCACTTGTATTCCTGCAAGATCACCCAGGATGCTTTGGGTGCGTTCACACTACAGACCTGGATCCGAGTACATTTGACCCCAAAGTCCAGTTCATTTGATAAGTGTGAACACTGTGTACCGATCTTCTCTTCTCCGTGTTTATTGGCGGATTACAAACCAACTAGCTGCATACTGCCCCCTACTGTATTGGAGTGTTTAGATAACTCAAGTGTACTCGGGTACAGAACAACATTACTGATGTGAAAGCTGGGGGGGGGGCAATCGTATTCAGGCACAGTACGAAGCAATCATACCTAATATCCTAATATAAAAACGCCCTAACGGTGTCCACAAAGTACCATTCACTCACATAAAAGCCAGAAACTTTTGTCGCCATCTTTCAGAGAGCCCTAGCTAGCTCACATTCACAAAATCAAGACCAGACAGTGTAAAAATTAACCAAAAAAAGATCAAGTTTTTGGGGTATATGTGCAAACTTACTTCGCTGTCATTGAAACTTGAACTCTATCGATTGTGAACTTGAACCACGACAAACCTGATTCCAGCTTGGCTGTCTCTTGACTAAAATATACCCAGTGTGCACCATATCCTTGAATTAGGCCAACCAGATGGACACTATGATCCCATATTGATTACACCTGTTAAATTTATTTGACTTCAGAGAGAGAGAGAGAGAGAGAGAGGGAGAGAGAGAGAGAGAGAGAGAAGTTTTGGAAAAATTTCTAAACCCTGAGACAGTTGAGTCATATGATATATTCTGCAAATGGGAGGTGTTACTCTATTAAAGAGGAATCCCAAAGTGGGCTCGGGTTATTCTTAAGACATGTATTGCATGTCGCTCCCCGTCTCCACCTTGTCACTCTTCACCTTCACATTTAAGCAAAAGCAAAGAAACTTCTGGAAGTGTTTTATAGTCACAGTGAAGGTAAATATTAAGCTAACATGGAGGTATCCCATCAATGGGAGGAGACCAGTAACAAAGCATACCGAGGGCAGTATGAGCATCCTAGTCTCCAGATAATCCAAGTCAACAGCCCATAAAAAGGGTTTTATTTTATTTATTTGCAAATAAGTCCGCAACAAAATCTGTATGTGTGCATTTCATGCATGATTTATGATCTGAATCAGAGTTTCAGTGTGTTGCAACATTCACAACATTTGGTAATATTGATGAATTGCCCCCCTTGTGTGGATATGGGGATGTGGGCAGAAATGCTGTAAAATAAAATGGGTTCTTAAACAACATCCATGAAATGAGCTCTCATATAATATTCGCAGCACTCTTCTTAGGCGCACAAACGGAATAAGCATATGGCAGACGATGCTCTGCAGTCTGAAGCTTTGGTTTTACATTTCGCATCTCATCCCCTTGGTTTTGTACAGTTGTATAATCTTTACTGCTCACTTTCGTGTTTCTCAGCAGGATAGTGTCATTTTTACTTGTAAGTTTTAGCTTGTTTGAAAAGTGATAAAACAGAAGTTGAAAAAAAAACTGATAAAGCGGAAAGATAAAAAGCACAGAAGAGGATAAAAATGCCACATTGTGCAGGTGAGATTTTGAAGAAAAAAATAACCCTCAAGGCTTGTAAAAAAAACATCGCATTAAAACAAGAGAAGAAACAAATGGGAACAAACAAATAATACAAAACAAGATGACAACTAAAGGCATTACCCAACTCCGTTTAATCTAGACTCATACCGGTGAGCTCCTAAGGTCAGGTTCTACATCATTTTTATCTGTCAGATCCCATCCAACATAAAGACTGGCTTGGCTTGGGTCACCCTCGGTTCTGACAGGGTTACATAGGGGCACTCAGTCGATACAAAATTCCAGAAATCTGTGTCTCTGTCTTCTGATACACTGAGAGTGGACTGACTGCACCATGTGCTGTGTCAGAGATCTGTCTGACAGCTGACTGAGCTCCTTCATCGATCCTCCCTGTTCATTCTGAACTCTGGACCAGCATGCCACTCTCAAATGCATCTAATCTATAATCATCTCTCTCTCTCTCTCTCTCTCTCTCTCTCTCTCTCTCTCTCTCTCTCTCTCTCTCTCTCTCTCTCTCTCTCTCTCTCTCTCTCTCTCTCTCTCTCTCTCTCTCTCTCTCTCTCTCTCTCTCTCTCTCTCTCTCTCTCTCTCTCTGACTGTCTCACACACACATACACAAAGTCCTGCTGTGGTGCCACGCCCAAAGACGAATAATTGAATAATTGATGTAGGTGAGATGAGTGTCTATGCAGTCAGGCTGGCAGGCCGACCGACAGCCCAAGATTACGGTACCGCCTTTAATGACTTGCCCTTGGCTCATTCAATCAGGCACCTGCCAATCATTCTGCCGGAGCCAAAGCCTTTTGTCCCACCCACACGTTCCATTGTTGTCGTGTTGACAACCACACCTTGCGAAAAGAGCAAAACAGGGCGAAGTGTTGGACGTTTTGCCCCACAATGTTTTCTTCACCATTTGTCCATGCCCCTATCACTATTCTTACACAACTACTAATGAGTCAGTCCTCTTCTGTTGTGATGGTGAAGTATTTGTTGCCTGTATGAATGACAAGCAAACACCTTTTATACAACTTTTATTTAACCAGGCAGTGGTTTGATGATGATACACACACACACACACACACACACACACACACACACACACACACACACACACACACACACACACACACACACACACACACACACACACACACACACACACACACACACACACAATGAATTAAGAGTAGTTTCAGTGAAGAGTCCACAGTATAGCAACACAGCTTGTACCTAGATCAGCAAAATTCTAAGACTGACCCAAGTGCTTCTGATCCTCAAACAGTTAAGACAAATTTAGATAAACTATTAGAGGATTTTTGGGCGGCACGTGGGCGCAGTGGTTAGCACGTTCGCCTCACAGCAAGAAGGTCCTGGGTTCAAGCCCTGGGGTAGTCCAACCTTGGGGGATGTCAGGGCCGTCCTCTGTGTGGAGTTTGCATGTTCTCCCTGTGTGTGCGTGGGTTTCCTCCGGGTGCTCCGGTTTCCTCCTACAGACCAAAGACATGTAGGTCAGGTGAATCGGCTGTACTAAATTTTCCCTAGGTGTGAATGTGTGTGTGTGGGCCCTGTGATGGTCCGGCGGCCTGTCCAGGGTGTCTCCCCGACTGCTGCCCAATGACTGCTGGGATGGGCTCCAACATCCCCGTGACCCTGGTTAAGGATAAGCAGTTTCGATAATAATGAATGATAAATTAATCATAATCATTGTGCCGCAGTTGGTAAGAAAATTATAATTGGCAAAACAGACGATGAGACAATTATTGATGACAACCAGCAGGGTAAACAGAAATGGTAGATGGGAATTCAGATCACGGTTAAAGAAGAATAAAGAAGGCATGAACAATAATACTTGACTAACAAGCTGAGTAAGTACAATAATACTTGAATGAAATGGTTTAAGGCAATTTTTTTAAAAGGTCTGCATATCTGAACGTGTTTTAGATAATACTGATGTCTCTTGCTGGCACTCAGCATTAGACGACCTCAGTCCATTTAAGCTAATTCTGATTCTGTTCCTGCAGAGAGCATATTGATCACGCTGAAAGCCACAATACAGTCCTGTACTGGAGAACATTACAGCATCTGCTGTACATTACTACTTGTAAACTGTGGTGAAATCATGCTACAGATTTATTCTGATATACAGACCAGTATAAGAGGAGCATACGTAGCAAAAAGGGCGGCATGGTGGTGCAGTTGTTAGCATGGTTGCCTCACAGCAAGAAGGTCCTGGGTGCGAGCCCTGAGGTAGTCCAACCTTGGGGGTCGTCCCGGGTCATCCTCTGTGTGGAGTTTGCATGTTCTCCCCGTGTCTGCGCGGGTTTCCTCTGGGTGCTCCGGTGTTGGCCCTGTGATGGACTGGCGGCCTGTCCAGGGTGTCTCCCTGCCTGTTGCCCAGTGATTGTTGAGATAGGCTCCAGCATCCGCACGACCCTGAGTAAGGATAAGCGGTTTGGATAATGAGTGAATGGAGGAATGAATGAACATAGCAAAAACAAGTCAAGTTTTTTATAGTCTCATAGTCCAAATTCACAAAATTTGCCCCAGAGGGCTTTTTAACAATCACAATTGCAACCAGTGCAACACCCAAACAAGACAAGGGCATTCAAATCCCAGGACTTGGGCTAAATAATAGCAAATAATATTTGTTTCATTTGTTTATTTAAAATGTTTTAGCTGCAAGAGAAGGCTAGTAATGTCATTCCTCATAACAAGATTTCAGTACTGACCTGGTGTTTTCTTTCTCTACGCATGAATTAAAATAGCTTGCCGGAGAGGTAATGTGGCCTGTGTGTATACACTTCTATACACAGATGATATGCAGAGGGTTACGAGCGAGACAGACAGACAGAGAGACAGACAGACAGAGAGACAGAGAGAGAGACGGTAATAACTCACCTTTACAAGGCCCATAACTCGGATCACTGGAGCTACTTAAGTCGGGGCTTTTCTGGTAACGTATGCAGGCTGTGGGGAGGAGTGATGGAGTAACTACACCTGCAGCATGCAGCATTTTGATTGGCTCATCCTAGTGATAAGGGATCCATCATCCTCCTGTCTCCCTCTCTTTCAGTTTGTCTTCTCCTCTGTCTCTGTCAAGTCCACAGATGTAGAAGACAAAGGGATTGGTTCCTACCAACTTCTTTTGTGTTTCTGTGATTCAGTGTCTTTACTTCAAATGCAAACACATAATCTAGTGTTAAGAGTGTTTAAGTGCATAGTATCATGTTTACGTGCAGTACACTTGCATGTAATGAATGCACACTGCACCTAGCTGCAAGTGCACAGTGTGTTGGTGTGTGTGGATGTGCTTGTCCTTGCATGAAGCTTTTCCATGTGATAGGCAGACAGTCCACCTGGCTCTAGACTTTGTGTGTGTGTGTGTGCGTGCGTGCATGTGTGTCTTTGTTTTGTGCGTGTTCATTTTGTGGTTGTCAGTGTCTTGTTTTTGCATGTGTGTGTGCATGTGTGTGTATGTGTTGTGTACCTATTTCCTTGTTTTAATGAACAGCTGCTCTCTCACTCACTCTCTCCCTTTCTCTTTTTATCCTCAGAGCAAAATATTCGATCTTGGTGTTCCTCTGTGTATATGTATGCATATACAGTGTGTGTGTGTGTGTGTGTGTGTGTGTGTATATATAAATGTGTGGGAGTATGTTTGCATGTGTCTGTGTCTGTATGTGCTCGCAGAGCATGTCTTTGTCTTCAAATTTGTGTGTCTGTGTTTGCACACATTTCTGATTTCATCTTTGAATGTTTGTGTGTGTGTGTGTGTGTGTGTGTGTGCATGCACGTACTCAAAGTGAGCGAGTGTATCTGTCAGATGAGTGGAAGAAAAAGAGGAGAGGGGAGAGAGAGTGGGGAGAGGGGGAAAGAGAGAGCAACAGGCGACACAGGAGGAGAGGAGAGGATAAGGGCGTGAACAATGCATGGCCTGTGCAGCTAGGCTGGGCCAGGGAGGCGAGAGATAGCATCAGTGCTCCAGTCAAAGACCCTGTCTGTCTCCCTCGACTCTCAGAACCTCAGCCAGAGAGAGAGAGAGAGAGAGAGAGAGAGAGAGAGAGAGAGAGAGAGAGAGAGAGAGAGAGAGAGAGAGAGCAGGAGAGAGATGATGGGGGAGTAGAACGAGATATGGAGAGAGAGAGATGATGATGCAAAAGAGTAGGAGAGACATGCAGAGAAGACAGGCTGGAAGGGTGACAGACCAGAGACAGAGAGAAACAGATGGACAAAGAGAGAGAGAGAGAGAGAAGGAAAAGGAGAGAAACACTAAACAGGCAAGCCAAAAAACAAAGATAGAGATGGGGCTGAAAAAACAGCAAACAGATACAGGCTGGAGGACAGTAAGAGCAGAGGAGGGAGAGAAAGAGGAAAACCTCCAGACAAACAGGAAGAGATATCCAAGCAAAATGCAGATATGAGATAAAAGAGGAGAAAAGTAGACCAGAGAAACACTTCCTGGAATTAGTGAAAGCAGGAACAATCCATTCCAAGGTTGAATACATGAATGAAACGGTGTGCGTGTGTGTGTGTGTGTGTGTGTGTGTGTGTGTGTGTGTGTGTGTGTGTGTGTATGTGTGTGTGAGCTCTTTCAGGAAGACGAGGATGTTCCGATGCTTCGCTCGCAGGCTTGATTCATGAAGAGCCAAAGTCACTGTGTATGATGTATGTATGCTCGTATTGCATGTACGATTCTCAAAGCCTCTTGTTTCCCAAATGCAATGTCTCCAAAGTGTGCAAAGGATCCATTTGCATAGATTGCTCATGAAGTAGATTGTTGTTGCTTTCATATGACAACATACGTTGTCAAGCCCCTCGCTGAAAAACACAGGAATTGGGGAAATTGCTTATTGCTGTGTTAAAACAAAATGGAGTGGAGGGACATAAATTGTGCCTGTTTGTTTTGTTTCAACAGTTTGCAGCACAAACTGTTGAAACAAAACAACCAGTCAGTTAGACCAGTGGAAAAATGGGGGACCCGCTACCCCCCCCCCACCCCACACACACACACACACACACACACACACACATCTTACTGTATAGACATGCAGGCATGCTTAAATCAATCAAGAGGGCATCCGGGTAGCGTGATGGTCTATTCCGTTGCCTACCAACATGGGGCTCGCTGGTTCGAATCCCCGTGTTGCCTCCGGCTTGGTTGGGCGTCCCTACAGACACAATTGGCCATGTCTGCGGGTGGGAAGCCGGATGTGGGTATGTGTCCTTGTCGCTTTACTAGCGCCTCCTCTGGTTGGTCGGGGCGCCTGTTCAGGTGGGAGGGGGAACTGGGGGGAATAGCATGATCCTCCCACGCACTACGTGCCCCTGGTGAAACTCCTCACTGTCAGGTGAAAAGAAGCGTATGGCGACTCCACAAGTATCGGAGGAGGTATGTGGTAGTCTGCAGCCCTCCCTGGATCGGCAGAGGGGGTGGAGCAGCGACCGGGACAGCTCGGGAAGAGCAGGGTAATTGGCTGGATATGATTGGAGAGGAAATAGGAGGAAAAATCCCCCCCCCCAAATCAATCGAGAACTGATAACTATTGGCATTGTTTACCGAGATCAAAAAAAGAATATTGATATAATGTCCAAAAAGACGTTAAGAATGTGCCCCCCCCCACCCCCGCAAGACAAACCGTTCGTTTTTTGAAGTATGAATTCGCCCTTATGGTACCAATTGTTTTGCCGGAGTATGAGTCACTATCCCGTCGAACAAATGGGACTCCATTTGACTATCTCTGCTGTCTTATCTTCACGGTTGGCAGACAAAGAGATCTGTTTATCCCCGTCAAAATGTGTGCTCGCTGCAAAACCAATTAAATGCCCATTTACTCAATTGCTCCAACAATGAGCACCCACACAAAATGCGCAAGCACAAAGCTGCTCACAACACACACACACACACACACACACACACACACACACACACACACACACACACACACACACACAAAACAGACAAACGAAGCAAAGAAATGCTCGCACACAAAAAAAAACCAAAACAAACATTTTTTTAGGGGAACGGTCGCATTCACATATCAATACAATATCCATTTTGATAATGAAATGCACAAATCAGTCCAACAATATGAGTAAACAACATAGTCTCTTAAATATATTATTGTGGACTGCTCTCAAAAATAGACCCTCACGCTTGTCTTCATTCACACACAAGTGCAGCCCACCACACAAAACCACACACACACGGTCACTGCTCATAAACCAGGACATGCATTCCCCATTTACTCTCCCCCAGTGTGCCATACAGGAGCATTCACAGTGCATACGTTACGAAGCCTGGCCTGCCTGCTACCCGACTATAAGCAGGTATCAAGCAGGTGTGTGTTTGGTTTCGCTACACACGGCTTGTTTAGCTGATTTTGGCTGAACTTTTTACTTTCTCCTCTCTAAAACACACACACACACACCGTGTGTCTCTATACTTGTGGTGACACCTCACTGACTACATTCATTCCCTAGCCCTAAACCTTAACCATCATAACTACATGCCTAACCTTAACCCTTACCCTCACCTTAACCTAATCTTAATTCTGACGTTAACCCTAAAACCAAGTCCTAACCCTAAGATAAACCCCTTTCCTCATGGGGACCCATAAATGTCTGCACAAGGTAGGTGCTTTCTGGTTTTTCTATCCTAATGGGGACATTTGGTCTCCATTGATAGAAAAGCAAGGACCCACAAACATCAGAAAATATATACACACACACACACACACACACACACACACACACACACACACACACACACACACACACACACACACACACACACACACACAAATGCAGCCTTAGCCCCACGCACACCGGCTGAATGGTGGTTCATATCAGGAAGCTCAATATGAGCACAAGCACACGCGTGCAAACACCCACATACTGTGTGCTTGTAGTCAGACGTGTATTCATTTTTATATGCATGTGTACTGGTAATATATACTTCCAAGTGTGTGTGTGTGTGTGTGTGTGTGTGTGTGCAGGTAATAAAAGAAGACAGAAACATATGAACAGAGACATCAGAGCCTCTTTATATTCCAAGTGCAAAATGAGCTCAAAATGTGCTACTACGTAACACTGGTGCAGGGAAACAAACATCTGCAAATAGCGACACAAAGCAAGAACAGAATAGGTTAAATAAATGTAAATCCTGAGCCGTCAGTGTAGATTTAATTGTTCACTTGTGATGTCCGTGCATTTGAAGAGCTGCTAGGCTGTGTGGGTGTATGTAAATTGGTACAGGCGGATGAACCCGGGAGAAGGTTCGCTATCACACAATCAGGACCACATGCTTTTACGCACATTTTATATGGAATTTTTAGCGTCTGCTAGCCATGTCTTGTGTTATTTGAGCAAAATGATTTGAACGTATGCATGTCGTAGTCCACATGTGCACACTCACACATACACAAACGGTAAACAAACAAAAACAAAAAAAAACCCCACACACACTTGCACAAGACTGCATGCTCATGAACAGGACTATACATGCACACAAACGTATATGTGTATGACAGAATAGAAGTACGACAGCATGACTGTTATGGGGGTGAGCATTTGCATGTCTGCATGCAGTGGTGACTGTGTATGTGCACCATCTCACACTTTTGCATGTGCATGCATGTGTGTGTGTGTGTGTGTGTGTGTGTGTGTGTGTGTGTGTGTGTGTGTGTGGTTGAAGTGTAAAGTGTTGGTTTATATGAGTGGCTCTGCGGTGTAGGAGTTAGTTGACGCTGCCGGACAGATAAGGGGCTCTTCAGACAAAGGGCCCCATTGTGAGCCGAGGCCGCGCTCAACCGCTGCAAGACGATCTGCCATGGCCCCCCTGGAGCATGAAAAGCCTGCCGTGTCCCAAACTGAGCGAAACAAAGTGGCTCCAGACCCACTAACAAGAGCCAGGAGCCACTTCCGTACACATGGGGCCGGGCTGAGGTAGAGACGGAGGAGAAGAAGGGTTGACAAATGAATGGGCGTACAGATGGCACAGAGGGCTGAGGAGCCATTGGAAAGGATGAAAAGGATGGTCGAAGCAAAGCTGCTTTCAGACACCGTTTCTCATGACCCGAAATAAGTTGCTGACCCATGGTACAAACAGTCCAGTGTCGATGGGTAGTTTAAAAACATCGGGGTGAGACTAGATTTTGTCATCTTGGTTTCGGGGAAAGAAAAAAGAAAATCCATTGGACTTAAGTTACTTTGAAGTTGTTCTGTGGAGAACCTTGACGGAGAACAGGGCTGTGGGGTATGTAGCTTCACGGTAAGAAGAAGGTGGGACGGAGAAATGTGGTGCCAGACCAGAAAGTCAGGTAATGGGCTGGGTCAGCATTCAGAAATGAGCTATCGCCAGCTAGAACAGTCACGACCAAAATCAAGGCTATCCACCTAAACCGCATTATGAGGGACCATAAATTCTAGTTATTTGAAAGCCTTTGGTGCTTTTAAGTCACATCATGATATTCGACATACCGGAAACGGCCTCGCTCTGCATGATGGTCTCACTTTCGATGCTTGTGTTGTGGAAACTTGTCGTTAGGTAGTGAGAGCTCTCAAAAATGGGCGGCAAGGCTTCTGTTCCACCCTTCAAATAAATGTGTGGTGGAAATTTGGGGAAATACACCGTCCCGATGTTGATGATAAAAGATGTAGCTTTCGCTCTTGCAGTTTACAGGATGCAGGAGGGAAACGGGTGGGTGAGGGGTGATGTGGAATACCACCGCCCTCAGCATGAATTGGGAGATGGAGCCCCCCCCTGCCCCCTTTTTTAAAAAATTTAGATGTGAAGTGAAAAGCGTGCAAAAATATTATATTCCCCACTTGCCATCACACCCGTTGAATTGGAACAAATCGCCCGCAGGGTAAGCTATTTCGAGGTATGTGCCACGGGGGGGGGGGGACGCATGGCAGAATGCAGAAGTTGGATTACCGTGAAGTAGTCGGGGAGGGGTGGCGGCAGGAGTTAAAGAGGGGCTGAAAAAACGAGACGAAAAGTGGAGGCTGTACGGTTAAATGGAAGGTAGACGCGACTCAAATCTCTCTATTTGAGGGTCTGGCTCGGTGGTAGTTCAGGAATCCAAGAGGGCTTTGAGAGACCCTTTTCAGGTGCGTTCCCACATGACAGAAGGAAGGCTGTGTTTTTGTTATACCGGGTTCCATGGTGGGACATGAATTTCTGATTTTGGTGGAAAGCTGAAATGTTCTGCATGTGCAGTGCCTTAAAAAGACTGATCCTTTAATGCTCGGTACACTCCCTGTGCTCCAGGCACTGTTTATCTTGCTCTCTTAAAAGAATTCAACCCCAATGTATTGAATAGCATCTGGACCTCAGGATCTCTGTTTTTCTTCCTATATTTCTTTTTTTTTTCTCTCTCGAGTTTTATGATAGCGCCTGAAAAGGCATTACTCGAGGTTGGTGTGCTGGCTAAAAGCACTGCCACCTGTTTTCAATGGAATTACCATCAGGCTCATTCAGTCAAAACCACTTATTTAAGTCCACAAAATGCACTGATGCATCAAGTATCATATAAACACACTCGCGCACACAGAAAGACGCACAGTGCGCAGAAACACACGCTCGCTAACATGCGCCTATGCGTGTGGGTATACGCTAACGCGCACGCACACACGCACACTCACAGTCACCCACTCACAGACACACGTAGATATGCATTTAGATGGGCCGTGTGCAGGTATACAGCCAAATGAGATGTGCGCTTACACACCTACCCACATCGTGCATGCATGCACACAAACACACACACACACATGCCACTTACACCGAGTTCTGCCTAAACATCAACACGACCCACATTCACAGATATATTTATATATATATGTGTGTATATATATATATATTTATATATATATGTGTGTATATATATATATATATAGGAACTACAACTGCGCTCTTGTAAATAAGTGTACATTTTTGCATATGCATCCACATTTGTAGAGAAACAGCATGCACACCGTTCCAATATGCATCTAACAGGAGAGGTATGGATGTGCAGGAGCTCAGGTTCAAAGTCTCTGGTGTGTGTGTGTGTGTGTGTGTGTGTGTGTGTGTGTGTGTGCACGCGTTTGCATGCGTGTGCGTGCACGTGTGCGTGCGTGTGCGCTGTGGCGGCAGAGGAAAGCTACAGTGCCAAGAAGTGTTCTCTTCCAGCCTCCTGCTGGCCTGGTCTTCCTTTGAACTTTGCCATCAAACACCCTCTCAGCAACACATAACAAAGTCAGTGTGTGCGTGCATGCATGCGTGCGTGTGTGCATGTGTGTGTGTGCGTGTGTGTGTGTGTTGCAGGGGGGCATGAATAAGAGGGAAAGAAACAAAGAAACGAGACAGAGACAGAGAGACAGAAATAGACAGTCAGAATAAGTTTCCTTGACCCTTTTATTTTTCATACACTTGACTTGGAACTTCACTGGATACGATGCTCCTGTTGCTCACATCAGGTGACAGCTAATCACCTCAGTTTCATTCATTTAACTGTTCTCATTTATTTTTGGCATAATGTTTGGGAGACAAATATTAATTGTGTTTGTTAAACTTTTTAATAGTGGGATCTCATTTGATCCACTTGTTCCTCAATCTCTCTCTCTCTGTCTCGCTCTCTCTCTCTGTCTCACTCTCTCTCTTTGTCTCGCTCTCACTTTCTCTCTGTCTCGCTCTCTCTCTCTCTCTCTCTCTGTCTCACTCTCTCTCTCTCTGTCTTGCTCTCACTCTCTCTCTGTCTCGCTCTCTCTCTCTCTGTCTCGCTCTCACTTTCTCTCTGTGTCTCTCTCTCTCTCTCTCTCTCTCTGCCTCGCTGTCACGCGCTCTCTCTGTCTCACTCTCTTGGCATATTGTTGTCGCAGTTTGTCTAATGGAGTGGGAGCATCAGGGAATGAGACAGGCTCAGGATGAACTGGTGTGTGTGTGTGTGTGTGTGTGTGTGTGTGTGTGTTTGGGCCTAGTGGGATGGTTGGGTCAAAATGTAGGGAATGGGGGGGGCGGTTTTGGGTTTGGGGGAGGTAATAGTCCGGTTCTCAAGATGAAAGACCAGCATCCTCAGAGAAAAGGAGTTAAAAAAACAAAAGCCAGAGCAATGGGATAGAACCGTTGTGGGATATCATTAAGAAGCCCCCTCCTCCTCCTGCTTCTCCTCCTCCTCCTCCTCCTCCGCCAAAGAAACACCTCCTCATTATCAGATGTATTTTCTTTTTCATTCCTCGGTTTTCACAGCGGAGTGAGTGAAAGCTTATTTTGTAAACGTGTGATGAGTTTTGCATGTTGAATCATCTCGGCTGTGGGAGGAAAGTGCAGCATCTCCAAAAGCTGGATCGTTTTCTTTTGTGATGGGGGGGAAAAAGTATAAATCATTTAACATGCCGGCGCACGTTTAAACTACACCGTGGCGTTTTGACGATGTTCGATTGTCCTGCGAGATGTGAAACCCGCTCAGCCCACAAAGGAGCCATGTGAGCGACGGGTTTTCAACAGGAAGGAGGCGTCAGCACTCGGCTTCAGAGGCGCTCGCATGACAGCAGCAGTGTGCAGCATGCTTGTCTGCAGCTCAGGGCGGCGGCCTCTGCAGCCGTCCGTTGAGGCACACGCCATGTACGCACATGTGTAGGGTAATGATCACGACAAACCGAGTTAATGAGGTGCTTTTCAAAACTTCTACTAAGCGCTTTACAAAGTGAGTAAAATACCGTGAAATAAGAATAAACGATAAAATGTCGCCAATACAATTTAAGGCAGAAATGAATGACTAAATATGGGTGTAAGATTAAAAAACAAAACAGAAAAATGATAGATAGCCTTTCTGGGGGGGAAAAGCAGCGCTTTAAAAGATGACACTAATTGGATATGTCTGGGTTTGAACACTCGTGTATGTATTTGTGTTAGTAAGATGCTGAGCACAGACATGTCCAGTCACTGGGCTGCGTGCATTGTCAGCAGTTTGCAGGATGCCTGTGTGTGTGTGTGTGTGTGTGTGTGTGTGTGTGTGTGTGTGTGTGTGTGTGTGTGTGTGTGTGTGTGTGTGTGTGTGTGTGTGTATCTATCTATAAAAGTGTCCGCGACGTATCTGTTGGGGTATTTAAGTGTGAATTTGTGTATGTGTGTGTGTGTGTGTGTGTGTGTGTGTGTGTGTGTGTTTGTCATTGCAGCTTCATTTCTTTTGTGACATTGTGGCCATTGGCAAAACAAAAACTTGACTCAGTGAAACCGAGACCTCATCTTACATTTTAAATCAATCCGATCCCATACATCTAGTAATCATTTCTTTGTCATTTCTGTCAGACCCCAGGGGTGTGCGGGTAAGGTCAGTTAGTTCTCTCTCTCTCTCTCTCTCTCTCTCTCTCTCTCTCTCTCGCACTCACTCACTCACTCACTCACACACACATATACATACAGTGGCTTGCAAAAGTATTCATACTCCTTGAACTTTTCCACATTTTGTCACGTTTCGACCACAAACATAAATATATTTTATTGGAATTTTATGTGAAAGACCAACATAAAGTGGCACACAATTGTGAAGTACAAAGAAAATTATACATGATTTTAAATGTTTTTAAAAAATAAAAAACTGAAAAGTGTGGTGTGCAAAATTATTCAGCCCCCCTGAGTCAATACTTTGTGGAACCGCCTTTTGCTGCAATTACAGCTGCAAGTCTTTTGGGGTATGTCTCTACCAGCTCTGCACATCCAGAGACTGACATTTTTGCCCATTATTCTTTGCAAAACAGCTCAAGCTCAGTCAGATTAGATGGAGAGCATTTGTGAACGGCAGTTTCCAGATCTTGCCACCGATTCTCAATTGGATTTAGGTCTGGACTTTAACTGGGCCATTCTAACACATGAATATGTCTGGTTTTAAACCATTCCATTGTAGCCATGGCTTTATGTTTAGGGTCGCTGTTCTGCTGGAAGGTGTACCTCCGCCCCAGTCTCAAGTCTTTTGCAGACTCCAACAGGTTTTCTTCCAAGATTCCCCCGTATTTGGCTCCATCCATCTTCACATCAACTCTGACCATCTTCCCTGTCCCTGCTGAAGAGAAGCACCCCCAGAGCATGATGCTGCCACCACCATGTTTGACCGTGGGGATGGTGTGTTCAGAGTGATGTGCAGTGTTAGTTTTCCGCTACACATAGCGTTTTGCATTTAGGCCAAAAAGTTCAATTTTGGTCTCATCTGACCAGAGCACCTTCTTCCACATGTTTGCTGTGTCCCCCACATGGCTTCTGGCAAACTGCAAACGGGACTTCTTATGGTTTTCTTTTAACAATGGCTTTCTTCTTGCCACTCTTCCATAAAGGCCAGATTTCTGCAGTGCACGACCAATAGTTGTCCTGTGGACAGATTCCCCCACCTGAGCTGTGGATCTCTGCAGTTCGTCCAGAGTCACCATGGGCCTCTTGGCTGCATCTCTGATCAGTGCTCTCCTTGTTCGGCCTGTAAGTTTAGGTGGACGGCCGTGTCTTGGTAGGTTTGCAGTTGGGCCATACTCTTTCCATTTCCGGATGATGGATTGAACAGTGCTCCGTGAGATGTTCAAAGCTTGGGAAATCTTTTTATAGCCTAACCCTGCTTTAAATTTCTCCAAAACCTTATCCCTGACCTGTCTGGTATGTTCCTTGGACTTCATGATGCTGTTTGCTCCCCAATATTCTCTTAACAAACCTATGAGGCTGTCACAGAACAGCTGTATTTGTACTGAGATTAGATTACACCCAGGTTGACTCTATTTAGTCATTAGGTCAACATTCAATCATTCAACAATCATCAGGCAACTTCTGAAGGCAATTGGTTGCACTCAGAGAAAAGGGGGCTAAATAGTTTTGCACACCGCACTTTTCAGTTTTTTATTTGCAAAAATTTTTTTAAATCATGTATAATTTTCTTTGTACTTCACAATTGTGTGCCACTTTGTGTTGGTCTTTCACATAAAATTCCAATAAAATATATTTATGATTGTGGTCGTAACGTGACAAAATGTGGAAAAGTTCAAGGGGTATGAATACTTTTGCAAGCCACTGTATATAAAATGCAGAATGAAGTTCGGTCTTCCAGCGACAGGAAACAGAAGAGGGAGTGAGGCTGGGGATGGGAGGAGAGACAGAGGAGGAGCTAAAAGAGCATTGGATAAAAGGAGAGAAGGTATACAATAACAACCCCCCCAGCCCCCCCCGCATGCCTCCTCATGGTTGCCATGGGGACCATCCAGGGCTGCAAATTTCTCTGTGGGGGGCCCAGGGGCCAGCTGAGATCAGAGGGTCCGACCGTCGTCATTTAAGATCAATACACACAAACGCATACGCGCGTGCACACACATACACGCACATACACTCATGCTATATCCATTGATACACACACCCAGTCCTGAGTCTGTCCCGTCTCAGTGCAATACACCACCGCCACTTCATAAGGAGGATGAGACGCTGTTCAAATCCACATTTCCCGTTGGTCATCTTCGCCGCTTGGTCTCTGTTCCAGTTCTCTGTGATCAATGAGTCCTGGATCGGAAGGCAACAGGAGCCCATCTGATCCCAAACGAGTCTGCTTTTTGTGAGGACATCTCCTGATGCCAGCTACACATGTCGACGCATGCACACACGCTGCAGAAGTGCAGGGAAGTCGAGAATGATCCGGATGGATATGGATATGCAAACGGATACGTGCTCAAATTGAACTCGCTTTCATTGTCCTATTTCTGCATGTGTTGTATATGTTGTATAACCCATACCATATTTTATCATTCCCCCTTTCTTTGCCACCGGACAATGCAGTTAATATGTTACTGCAGGAACAGACAAGAGGAAAGGTCAGTAATGGATACAGAGTGGATATGAAAACCAATATATGGGGCTACATGGTGCCATTATAATAGAGCGGATAAATGTTGATAGTCGGTCAGACACAAAGGCAGACAGACAAGCCCCTACCCCCCAACGTTGTGCACTCCCACCCACCACATGCTGCTGAGGTCAATATGCACTTCCAGTCTCTGGGTCTCTCAGGACTGGGGACACATTCCAGTCTGTCTGAAGAAGCTCACACAAACACACTTGGAAGAAGAGAGAGTAACAAGGAAATAAAGAAGACGCCACTGAAATAATAACCAAATGCTGTGCGGGGGGGGGGGACGAGTGTAATTGCAATTCATTTCCAGCCGCAGCCCCTGGGGGACCACATGAGCTTTTGATCCCAAAGGCGAGCTGAAGCTGGAAATGGAGAGACGCAGTCATACGTATGTATGCAGAGAAACTGAGCGAGAGAGAGAGAGAGAGGGGAGTCGGGGAGTTGGAAAGGAGGAGAAAGCCTTTTAATATTCTGGGCCATGGGTTGAGATGAGAGACCGCTCTCATACCTTCAGGTTCATGAGCATAATGAGATTTTTATTTGGCCGGGTGCGGTCCGTGTGGATGCGCATGTGCCTCTCGCTCCGTGGCGCTGCATGAAGAACTCACCAGTCCGTTTTGTGTGGTGCGTGTGTGCGTGCATGTTGCCGGCCCGCCCGGTGGGGCCACGCGTTTGAGAGTCAACAGAGTTTATGGATACGCTTGCACATTCAACGTGCGAACTGCGATGCACAAATACACGTGTCAATTAGGGAATTGGGGTCATTATTCTATACGGTTTCCCTTGGGCTCATGTGACGTTTGTTCACTACAAATGACTTTACTCTCCCAGTAAATACACATAACATTAACACACTTCCACCACCCTTCCTCATTATACTCCCACTGGGTTCTCTCCTGAAACACACTATCCCCTCTCTCCTAGTCTCTCCTTGGGGCTGAAAATCAATCGGTGGAACGCCCCCCACCCCAACCTCCGCCCCCCCCCCACACACACACACACAGGTAGGGAAACTCGTAACTATAACCCCATGTCCCCACCCAGCTTGCTGGCAGCGTGTTGCAGGTCCGTGCAGAACACACCCACTCTCTCTCTCTCTCTGTCCTGTGCTTTTGTCTTGAAACGCCTGCTGAGGGTTTTTTTTAAGGTGGGTGAAATCGTGGTGAGCATCATATTTCTCTGCGGTGAGGCGTACAGTACTTGTATTATTAAGTGTATGGGAAGGGGGCCATGTGGGCTTAAGAAAGGCCATTGTCATATATTGTGTGTGTGAGAATGTGATCTGTCAATGTTAAAGGCGCTGAAACAGCCTTGAGACGGCTCAAATGGGGAATAGGTCAAAATGGAGTTGATGGGGAAAAAAAAAACCTCATGAACACAAAACTCAAAGCTCCTCAAGAAAAAAAAACCCAAACTTTTTTACAGTGAGATGAAAGAAAATGATATTCCACTCATTTCCAAGTCAACATTAAAGTTTTCTGCCTCTCTGTCATTCAGCCAGCCAGTCAGCTAGTCAACAAGCCAGCCAGGCAAGTCAAACAGTCAGCCATCCAGAATATCAGAATATTGCTGCCACGGCAACACACACACACACACACACACACACACACAGAGCTGTGTGTCTGTACTTTTGTGCAAATTTGGTTTTGCTGAGCCCCCCCCCTTTCTAAAAGATTCTTCCGTCTTTCATTTTTAGTGTCTACAGGAGTGAGCCTTAATATTTATGAGTGTGTGTGTGTGTGTGTGTGTGTGTGTGTGTGTGTGTGTGTGTGTGTGTGTGTGTGTGTGTGTGTGCGTGCGTGCATGAACGTGTTTTGGAGTGCGCATGAGTCCGTGGTGTGATGATGACAACCTCTCAACGCTCTCCACACCTGGCTTGTGCTTTAAATAATCTACTCCCCTGCTCCCTCCCATCTCAGTCTCGCTCCTCTTTTCTTTTATTGATCCATCCCCCCCCCCCCCAGCTGCGACGTTCCACCCGGCTTGACACCTCTCCTTTTTAATTTCGTCCTTACAATCTGCGTTCCCGCTCCACTTCCAATATATATTTTAATCATCCGCCTTTATTTTCTGCCCCAGACTCCCCCTCCGGATATTCCATCTCTTCCACTTCCTTTTGTTTTCGTCTCCCGAGGTGGTGGAGGAGATGTGAGTGATCTCAGTGTGTCATCCATCCTCTGCGAGACGTTGAGTAATTAGGCCCCGCCTTCATCGACCGAGCGTGTGGAGCCACTAATCCCCTTGGAATGGAGCAAAGTAAACTGTCCTGTCAGCACCCCTCATGACCCTGGAAGCCCTTACACCCACACTCTGTAGTTAGACCCCCCCAAACCCCAAAACCCCAACAACCCCCCCCCCACACACACACACACCACATTTGCACACCATATTACCTAAACAAACAACCACTCCAGTCTCTTGGATACCCTTTTAGAAAGTGCTCAGCATCACATCTACTATACTACATGACCAAAAGTATGTGGACACAGAACATTCCTCCCATATGCGCTTGCTGAACATGCCCTTCTAAAACCATGGGCATTAATATGGAGTTCGTCCCTGCTTTGCTGCTATAACAGCCTCCACCCTTCTGGGAAGGTTTTTCACCAAATTTTGGAACATGGCTTTTGGGATTCACTGCCATTTAGCCACTAAAGCTTTAGTGAGGTTGGGGCCTGGCTCCCAGTTGGTTTTCATATTCATCCCCTAGGTGTTGGAAGGGGTTGAGGTCAGGGCTCTGTGCAGGCCAGTCAGGTTCTTCCACATCACACTCGGCAAACCATGTTTTTGTGGACCTTGCTTTGTGCACGGGGGCATAGTCATGCTGAAACAGGAAAGGGCCTTCCTCAAACTGTTGTCACAAAGTTGGAACCACACAATTCTGTAGAATGTCATTGTATGCTGTAGCACTGAGATTTCCTTTTACTGGAACTAAGGGACCCAGCCCAAACCATGATAAACAGCCCCAGACCATTAGTCCTCCTCCAGCAAACCTTACAGTTTGCACTGTCTATTTGGACAGGTAGTGTTCTCCTGGCACCTGCCAAACCCAGATTGCTCCGTCAGACTGCCAGATAGTGAAGCGTGGTTCAACCCTCCAGAGAACACATTTCCACTGCTCCAGAGTTCAATGGCGGTGTGCTTTACACCACTCCAGCCGATGCTTGGCATTGGGCGTGGTGATCTTAGTCTTATGTGCTGTTGCTCGGTCATGGAAACCCATTCCATGAAGCTCCTGAAGAACAGCTGTTGTGCCGACGTTGCTTCCAGAGGCAGTATGGAGCTCCGTAGTGAGTACTGCAACCGAGGACAGACAATTTTTACTCACGACACGCTTCAGTAGTCGGCGGTCCCATTCTGTGAGCTTGTGTGTCCTACTGCTTCATGGCTGAGCTGTTGTTACTCCCGAGACATTTCCACTTCTCAGTAAAAGACTTACAGTTGACCGGCACGGATCTAGCAGGGCAGAAATTTGATGAACTGTCTTGTTGGAAAGGTGGCATCCTGTGAGAGCCACATTGAAAGTCAATGAGCTCTTCAGTACGACCCATTCTATTGCTAATGTTTGTCTATAGAGACCGCAAGGCTGTGTGCTTGATTTTATGCCTCTACCAGCAACGGATGTGGCTGAAATAGCCAAATTCACCCATTACCAGGGGTGTCCACATGCTTTTGACCATATAGCGTCGACTGATAGTGAAATATGAAAAAAAAAAGCACTCTTTAGATAACCAATGCTAAAGAATGGGAACTATTTTATTATGCTATTGTGCATAACTCCCTTGCACATAAGCAGTGTGTATGGGTATTTACGCTTGCCAAGGGCTCTAATACCAAATTTAGCTCGCAAGCCAGCTTGCCAAACATGGCGGTACCCACCATAGAGGAGAATAAGACAGCTGATGAATTATGGAGCAAAAGAACTGTGATTATATAACTTGTGAACGTGCTCTCAGTGTCATCGCCACAAATGCACAGTGGGAAGGTCTGTACCTGTTATTGCCCTTGCTTATCAGCACTGGGTGAAGCAGCACACATGACAAGTACTCTCTGGGGCGTCTCCCTCCAGCCCAGAAATATCATGCACTATATATGTATGCTATACAGCACATGTTATTAGGTGTTTGGTCATCGACAAGAAAAAATGCGAGAAAACAACAAATTTGAAGATTCTGTTGTTTGTTTTAAGTCTTAATCGGGATTACCTTGTCTACTCCTAAAGGGTCCTCAGATTCACAGGCCGACTCTGTCTGTCTGTCTTTTTAATTAATTGATTATTTATTTATTTTACAAAATGTGATTTTGGCTGCTCAGCCCTCATTGTTCCCGTTCTCCTCTCAGCCCTCTCGGTTCCTCCTCGTGGAGAGACGGGTGTATTCAGAGCACCGCCTGCTTGGTCATCACTCTGCTCACCCTTCCTTTTATCTTCCACCTTACATAGTTCGCTCCGTTCCTCTATCACCGCCACGTCTAACCCCCTCTCTGTCTCCTCCTGCCATTGCCCTGTCATTCTTCATTCCTTCACCTCTCTCCATTCCTTCATTCTTCATTCCTCTCCTCTCTACCCTTCATCACATCTCCTTTTTTTTGGTTTATTTTCACATGCCCCCCCCCCCTTTCTCACTCTCTTACTTTCTCTCCTTTTCTCCATCTTTCCTCACCCACCCTGGTGACAGAAACGGACAGGAAGTCAGGGAGTGGGCTGGCCCTAAAGGCCTGTCAATCAGGGTGACCTTCCCCAGCCTTATGTGTCAGAGCATTATGGGTACATTAGGATGAATGCCTGTTGTCAGGCCAACACCGCGATTACAGCAGTGCCATGTGGACAGCGATATTAATGGGACCAGAGTGACCGGCTCTGCACCGCTCTTTCAGTCGATACTGTTAGTTCAATCAATGGTGACAACGAAGGGAGGGGGCGATTTTCATTTAAAATTTTTTTTTTCTTTCCCGTCTCTTGACTTTTTTTGTGCACTCATCAGACCTCCAAGTGTCTCAGCATTTTTAGCGGTAACCAGCAGTAGCTAGACACTTGACCCCTTCGTGTGCATCGCCTCCATCCGAACCCCCCCTAGACACAACACTGTGCTGTCTCTGGAGGACTCCTGCCGCAGTGTGTTTAGCCCAACTAAGCATAACCATGCCTGTCTGAGGTCTCAGCCCGTGGCATATGGCTGACTCACCGCATGCAGCCACGCAGGCAACCTGCTTTTGTTTTTGTTTTTTCACTTCGGTGTAAAGTTATTAATTAAATCTCTCTCCTGTGACCTTGCGTGACCTCTCCTCGGTCTTCTCGAGTGACTGACTGCGTGTGGGTCCACACAGGTTGTTGGTGGTGGACGAATAGCAAGATCGTTGAACCCTACAATTAGTGTGTCCGCACAGGATGAGCGCCTCGAAATAATCTACCCGAGGCAAACAAACCTTGAATTTCGATGAACAGCCTGGGTACTGTTTTTTTTTTTTTGTTTTCACGAGTGGCAGAGTTATGAGTTGTTTTGGATCGATTGCTGCCTAACAGAGTGTCCTCATCGACGGGTCGATTGCACAAGTCGTGCACACACTTGCTAAATTCTCCCCGCGTGGTTGCTGCAGCCCCGCATGGAAAAGGGTTCGAAACGCACTCGGCTGTGTCGAAGAGCGCAGCCTCGATAATGGCGGAAGGAGTTCAAAGTTGCATTTGACTCCATTTGCCAAAGTGATTTTTAGACACGCACAAGGCTAATCTCAAAGAGGTCCCCGTGAAAGCGACTGTGAAGAGTGACAAGTGTTGAGCGGTCTTATCTTAACTTTGTGTTGCTTGAGCGCCGACACAAAGGCCTCTCTCCTTTTGTTGCCTGCGGTAACTGTGAAAGGCGGCGCTCTCATAGGGGCCGGTGGCGGGAATACGGGCGGGTTGCAGTCGGGTCGTTGTCGTACAGCTGACACAAGAGTAACCCCGAACGCCGCTCTCGCAATAGACACCTCCGAAGAAAAACAGACACCCTCTACTCGACCCGGCGAACTCCTCTTGATCCTCGACGTTGACACCGATCACGTCCTCCATCCATACTTTGTGGACGCTTCCATTTTCCGGATGGTGGATGGTGGAGCGATGCCACTGGGCATGCGTATTAAAGACAACAGATCGGTGAGTGAGCGGCGGAGGCAAGAGTCGAGGAAGCCGAGACGCGGTTTGGTAGAAAAGCACGCTTTATCTTCCGAAGCGATAGTCGAAATAAACAACGAATAAAATATCCTTGGATAACTATTAACAAGTTGCAGAGAGGGACCACAATGGGCCATTAATCTCCCTTTTAACTGCCCGGGTCTCGGAGTTTAGATGAATTTATATTCATTTAATTATCATTCAGAATCAAACAAACACCGATTTCCCCATCCATTCTGTGTTTATGCCAGACACAAGCATCCAGGACTCTGACCCCGCCGCTACAAGGCTGCACATCCTCTGTTTCTGGTCTTTAGTATTCACACAATCACCCAAGGCGGATGTCTTTTGTTTTGCGTGGACCGACCCTGTGTTAAGACTGAGAGGTAATTATGTGTGTGTGTGTGTGTGTGTGTGTGTGTGTGTGTGTGTGTGTTGTGTGTAAACAGTTTGGCAGTGTATCTTGCCCCCAGCTGGGGTTTTGAGGTGGTAATAGCATGCGGGGAGTCTCGGGGAGGGCTCTGCCCTGTGCAAACCTGCTGAAATGCCCGTGCGTCTGATTGGCACTGCGCCCACGCACAGGCTAGCTTTACTTTGGCTTGAGAGTGATGTCTAGCCAGGGGGCAAAGATAAGACCAAACACACTGTATGGCTACAGTACACATATGCATGGATTTACAGACACACACACGCACACACACACACATTCTGCGCTTTATACATAAAAGCATTCTGTGCTGTATATGCAAATATCCCAAACAAACACACATGGTGCACACACACACACACGCACACATGCACAGAAAAAAACACTGCAACCAAGAGGAAAAAAAAAAAACAAAAACAGGAAGGCTAGTGAGTCACCATGGAAACCTACTACTCCATCTGCAGCCGTATATCCCTTTTCCTCTCTTTTTTTTTCCTTGCCCCTTGCACCAATAGCCACCAATAACCCAAAGTTCATTCCCCCTCCTCCTGTTGTTCCCTTCATTTTCCATAAAACCGTCATTCCTTTTCCAAGACTTTTTTTTTTTACTGTCCACTCTCCACATTTGAGTCAACTGCCAGACCTCCTGTTCTACTCAAAGGCGAATCAATAAGCTCTCAAAAGAACTACCAGCCTGCCGCGCCAGCTTTCCATACATTCCTAAGGGTCCCCCCCCCCCCGGTCCATCTCCTCTCTAACCTTTCCCTCTCCTCGCTCTCTGTCTCTCCGCCCCCGCGCCTGTCCTCCTCCGAGGCATGACAGAGGAGGTCATGGAGGGTCAGCTGGGCAGCAAGGCACGGGGTTAAGGGACAGGCGGAAAAACAGTGCCCAGCGGCGCTCCACATTGAGTCGGCCCAGGATAATGGAGCCACCTGTGGGGCTGGTGGTCCGGGGTTGGGCCGGGGCTTTTGTGGAGGGCTGGTGGATCAGCCTGCTGCTCGCTGCTGGAGGTCTGCCTGGGATAGAGAGGGATAGAGTCCCGATGAACAAAGACGAGGGGTACTGCAGTTAATCCCGTGTGTGTGTGTGTGTGTGTGTGTGTGTTTGTGTGTGTGTGTGTGTGTGTTAAGAAGCAGGATTTGAGTGGGTTTCTGTGCATGTGTTAGAGTATGTTTCCGTGTGTGTGTGTGTGTGTGTGTGTGTGTGTGTGAGGGTTGGGGGAGCTGTACAGGAGGAAGGAGGGGCTTGCATGTACGTTTCTGTATACGGATGTATTTGTATGTTGCAGGGAGTGAATGTGTGTGTGTGTGTGTGTGTGTGTGTGAGTTTGTTTGAGGTTGTAAGAGTTTGGGAATGTTGCTGAGAAAATATGATAGAATAACAAAAAAGACTTTCCAAACTTAATTCTCATGTGGATGAACATGAGTTGCAGACGTATCAGTAGATGGTATGTTGTGGTTTCTTTCGGTCCATCAGTCTTGGGCTTCCACACACCAAAGATCAGGACTGGAGGCACAACTGCACTGTATTTGTTTTTGTACTTTGTTTTTTATCCAAATTTTTGCTTGAATTATTCCTTGCATTTACTCTATCGCACTGTTTTCTGATTTATTTATGGTTTATATTTTCTTTTTTTTCACATCTCAACCTGCGTGCACTTTGTTATTCTAGTTTGAAAGGTTTCCGCGTGAGTAGACAAGTGCACAACTGAATGTGGATCGAATCTGCGAACCTGTGGATGGTAATTTGTTGCACAGGTCCGGGGGAAAACAAACCAGATGTAATTTTACAATATTTTTTTCCCCTCTGTTATTGTTTTTGTTCATCTATAAAATTCATAAATGAAAGATCAGCTACAGATGACAGAAGTAACGTTGCACATGAAAATGAAGAAAGATGCTTGAACTTTTAATAAACAAGACAGCAAGGCCTTGAATATTTGAATTTATTACGTTTCATAACCATTCAATCAAAAGTAATAGAACATGAATTTCATAAGTGATTATGACGTCATATTGCCCCAAGATGTTATTGCATTTTTTTTGTGTTCTGATAAGAGAACCAGCAACCATAGTGTGTTGAATACTCCCTAAATTCTTATAAACGTGGATCGCAGCTCGAGTGTAGAACATACCAGGCTTTGTGCCAACCTACCTGCTAGCGTATGGCAAATATTTTTCTAATCTATATCATGTATTTGTATGTCATTTTAATGGAAAGGTATTTTTCATGCAAAGTCTTCTTGCCCCCGAGGGCATTTTTTCGGTGTAATTTTTGTCTTGCATTAGTGTTACAGAATGCACATGGTGTGGCGTGCTGATAACTCGGTGTGCGAAAGCATTTGGTACACTATTGGGTCTCTTCACACCTTAATTGCAGTAATCCGATCAGCCTTCATTCTTATAGTGTTTTCATAATAAGCACTAATGACTGTCTCAGAGCATGGCTCAAAGACACACACACACACACACACATGCAGAGCATCACACTAACAGTCATTTACAGGCAGACAGAAAGACAGACACACACATACATGTGTAAACATACACACACAGTAACGACACACGCACACACTGTTTCATCAGTGTTGTCCAGAAGATCGAGTCCTCCGGACAACACTGATGACATAGAGAGAGAGAGAGTAAATCCAGAATATACAGAATACAGAATGGAACACAGACTCTCTCTCTCACGCTCTCTCTCTCTCTCTCTTTCTCTCACACACACACATACACAAATTCTCACATCCCCACAAATTCTCTCTCACACACACACACACACACACACACACACACACACACACACACACACACACACACACCATCTCTCCGTCTCTGTTGGACACGTGGAAAATGGAGGAAGAGAGCGAGAGAGACTATCTTTATCCATCAGCACTGTAAAAACAACTGGGGAGAAATGGCTCTGCCTCCCGGCCACTGCCTCCTACCTACTGTCTCAAACAGTCAGTCAGGCTGTGTCTGTACTTATCTCGCCGCTTTGATGTGTGGGCTCTGACTAGCACATGTGCTCGCAAGCGACTGTGTCTGTGTGTCTGTCAGAGCATGTTAGCATGCATCTGTGGTTGTGTATGTGCACCCATTCCCGTGTGCACCTCTTTCTGTGTGTGTGTGTGTGTGTGTGTGTGTGTGCCTGTGAAGGTCCATCAGCATGTGTGTGTGTCTCTGCGTATGCATGCCGTGCCACTTCCAGCTCTACTGGCCTAAAGCCTAAGCCTCCAGAGTAATGAGAGGAGCAAGGAGGAGGGGTGGGGGTGGGTTATGGATGGGTAGGTGGGGGACCGGGGGTCACAGATGATAGTCGGAAAACGTGCCACTAGTTAGGTGACTCTCTCTCTCTCCTGTCTCTGATGATAGAAGAATGTTTCTTGTCTTAACCTCCCTATTTTACCCCCCCCACACACACCCCACATCCCCCGCCGTGTGTCCACGGAGGCTATGTTCGTTAAACGTATAGCCCGGAGCGGGGGGGGGGGGCTCGACCCTTTCAAAGGCAGGGCTTGACATGGAAGCAACCGCTCACGTGGCCATGCACACGCAAGCCCTCGCGCATACACACAAGCACACACTTGTATACACACACACACACACACACGCGCGCCCACATTTTCACTAACAAATATGCACAACACCTGCCCCCACCCCTGTGACACATTAGTCATGTGCCTCTCTTCTTGCAGTAGTGTCTTGCTGATGGACAAAGTGCTGGTCTTCTTCAGCTCATCGCGGAGGTCAGGGATGAAGTGGCGTGAAGAGGGAGGGAGGAGATGGGGTCAGTTCCTGTAAGATAAAGCCGTCTGCATGGCGCGTCCTGCTGCAGTAGGCTGGCCAAAGCCACGGTTAAGCATTCATCAGGCTGTTAGCCTGCTATCATTACCGCTATACATCACCCCACCTCTTCATCACCAGGTCGCTCCGCTTAAATGGAAGAGCTAACACCATGCTGTGGGGAGGTGTGTGCGTCATGCAGTGAGTTTGACTCTGTGTGTGTGTGTGTGTGTGTGTGTGTGTGTGTGTGTGTGTGTGTGTGATGGTTTGAGATTGTCAATTTATTATGGATTAGATCATGTCACATTGCATTTCTTAATCTGTTTGTGCCTGTATTTGTGTGTGTGTGTGTGTGTGTGTGTGTGTGTGTGTGAAGGGAGGGATAAATAGAAGAATAGTAGGATGTAGCGCCCAAATAACACAGAGGCAGACAATGGATTATGTTCCCCTCAAACTATTTGCTGCTCAGAAACACTTACTAATCCTGCAGCCACAGCACGTGTGTACTGTAGGTGTGCCATATAAAGACAGCATTTACCGCCATCCACAGTCCGCCCTTGACCCCTAGGAGCCACTGACAGTCAAACTGGCAATGGGGTGGCTTTACTGACACATCTTGACATTTTGCCAATGCCCTTAATCATGCTTACGATTAATTGACCCCCCCCCCGCTAAGAGGTCAGCCAGGCAAACAAAGGTCAATTGATTCATGGTAATTCTATTAGAGGATCTGTCATCAGCTGAGCTTTAAATGAGGCGGGATTACTGATAATGAGCAGTAGCTCATCAACACCATAAGACCCTTCGGTTTATCTGCCTGCAAGTGCAGCAGGAAACATCTGGATAAGCAAGTTGAACTCGTGCAAACTTTAAAGCTGGCAGACTTAGCCAGGAAAGTTGGAGTTTTCTGCAGTAGCAGAGTTGCCGATGGGGTGACGTGTGGCTTGTGAGCACAATAGGCGGGAGAGTATTGGCAGTGTGTAAATAATGGTTAAATCAGTGAGCCTGCTTGCATGCTTTTTCTCCCCATAACGCTGCAAAACAAAGTTCCTACCGGTGTAAAACTCGGTGATAAAGCGTGCTCCCGGTATCTGAAACACAAATGTCAAAGTATTGCAAGGGCGTGCTTTTGAATTCTGGAGAGCACATCTCTGGGCTACCATGAGGTGGCATGACCTTACCGCAGGCTTTTCATATCCCTTGGTCACAGCCAACCTTTGAATGAGGGTTCAACATATGCATTGTGAAATGTCAAAAAAAAAATGCACAGGGCACACAAGGAGCCAGTTTATCTCGAATTCGTTTTTGAAAAAAATCGACTTTTTTTAGGAAGCCAGGTTTCTAAAATGCTTCACTGATTTTACACAAGGTGTGGGACATATTCTGTCCACTCTCTCTCCCAACAAAGCTGGGTCATCTGTGTAAGTTCCTGCAATCGATGAAGCCATGATTTCATCCATCACGTTTTTGACGGGTAGAGCGGCACGGTGGCGCGGTGGTTAGCGCGATCACCTCACAAAAACAATGTTCTGGGTTTGAACCCCAGGGTTGTCCAACCTTGGGAGTCATCCCGGGTCATCCTCTGTGTGGCGTTTGCATATTTTCCCTGTGTCTGCGTGGGTTTCCCGCGGGTGCTCCGGTTTCCTCCCACAGTCCCAAGGTGTGAATCTGTGTGTGTGTGTGTGTGTGTGTGTATGTGTGTGTGTTGGCCCTGTGATGAACTGGTGGCCTGTTCAGGGTGTTTAAAACTGTCTCCCCACCTGCCGCCCAGTGACTTCTGGCATAGGCTCCAGCATCCCCATGACCCTAATTAGGAAAAGCGGCTTGGATAATGGATGGATGGATGGACAGGGGTAGATGTGGGAAATGGGATGGATGGCAAGATGAAATTTAGAAGTCATGTGACATGGTTGTGCAAAGGAGGAATTAAATTTTAGGTGGATTGCCCTTGTATATTCTGCCGTGTACATGGTGATAGCAGAGAAGTATTCTGTCATTTGCACTTATATGTCTGGGGTGAACTGCTGTGCTACTTTTCTACTGAATTGGAGTGAAAATCTGTTTTTTTTCTTCTTTTTTTTGGCGGACGTACTACACACACCGGCACAAAAGCCCAGATTTTCACACTTTCGTGTCTCACCGACTCGATCAAAGGCTTGTACATCCAATAATCACAGCACAGCTGGGTTTATTCTATGACATCATTGGAAAGCACTTGTGGTACTCTCTCTCTCCCCCTCTCCCTCTCTCTCTCTCACTTCCCTTTTCTTTGTGTCGGTCTATGCCTCTCGGCCCCTTTCTCCTTATTTAATACCTCTCCTCTCACTACTGTACTATGCAATCCTCGTAACAAAGGGAACAAATCCCTATTGTGGCTGCATGTCAGTCAGGCCAGCAGCTGTACAATACTGCACAATTGCTCCTCTGAAGAGTGTGTGTGTGTGTGTGTGTGTGTGTGTGTGTGTGTGTGTGTGTGTGTGTGTGTATATATACATACACGTGATCTGTACTTGGAACTTCTAGGTGCAAGTTCATCTGTTTGAATGCATCTGTTTGCATATGCTTGGATGGAGCTGCAAGTCTGTATGCTGTGTACACGTGCATGTAGTAGATGTTGGAGTTGAGAGCATGCTTGCTTTCCTGCACATTTTAATAAGTGTGTGCTCCTGTGTGTACGTGCACATCTATCATATTGTGTTCACACAATCCTGAATGTGTTTATACGTGTGTGTGTGTGTGTGTGTGTGTGTTGTGTTTCCTGAATCCAACATGCGCCTCCGAGCAGAGCCACTCCACTCGAAGAAGAAGAAGAGCTCTATTTTTCTCATCCGTCCTCCTCCTGTCGATGCTCTGGCAAAGCCCAGGTGTACGGTGACAACACGTGAACAATGGGGATTGTGTGTGTGTGTTTGTGCACTTTAACCAAAGTGCCTGTGGCAAGGAAAACCAGTAATCAAGCCCCCTTTGCTATTCTTCAGCACAGCACATTCCTGTAAGTTAGAAGAGACATAAAGTAGGACAGGGTACTTGGAACACACACAAATAAATACACATGTCAAGGTGTGTGTTCCTGGTGGTGGTCGCAGGGTGACTTATATACAAATGCAAGTAGACTGAATTATGCCTGTCTGGCTTGAATGACTGTTAAGGAAAAAAGGACACACACACACACATATGCAAACCCAAAACACAGACGGTCCCTGACAGTCTACCACATAATCACCTGGGCAGGTATTTATGTGAGGACTTGGCTACAGGCTGCGTAGTGACACCTGAGTGCGTGACTCTGGCCCGGGAGTGTGTGAGAACCGGGGTGAACCGGCGGGAGGGTGTGGGAACCTGTCATTCTGATAGGAAGCCTCAGCTCCTGTTACCAGAGGGGACTGAGCTTTGCTGTAACCCAAGCCCTCACACTTCTTTCGCTCCCTATAAACACACACTTTCTCAGATTCACACACACACACACACACACACACACACGCTTTCTCAGACACAAAGGCTGTAATGGGCAGACTGAGGGTTTTGTCGGGGCAGACGGCGGTCGTTTTGGTCAGGTTGTTCATGTGCTCCTGTGGCTTAGGGAGTTGAGTATGACATTAACACTGTTGAGGTTGCTGGCTCCACTCCCCATGGGGCTTCTCATGCTACTTTGAAGTGCGCCGGTTAAAAATGTCTCCCACAGCCAGTTGGATTTCAGTGCATTAAATGAGGGTCTATTTTAAGCATGTGCCATGTCGATTTTCCTAAGCTATGCACTTGACGAGTTGGATGAGTTTAAAGGGAAACGACTACAATTTTCCGCATCGTCATCATCATCTCTCTCTATATGTATATGTATGCTGCAGCGATAACACTCCATTAGCAGCCATAATACTGAGCACTCTTCTGCGTGTCTCTGAAATGGTGCCAAAATTATGTCCGCCGGTGACGCCATTGGCTGACAATCAATGAGTGGGAAAACTTGCTTTTAATACGAAAAGACTGAATTTATTAGTTGTTAGTGGTTAAGACATTATACAGCTGTATGTAGCATTGTTATTCGCATTTTCAAATATAGCTCTATGCAGCATTTCTGTTCACATTTTCTCGTACAGCAAAGCCTATTGGCAAATACGGAAGCAAGTTTTCACATTCACCAGATTGTCCACCAGTGATGTCTCCGAGGGTGGACACTTTTCCGCACAGTTTCAGTGTTGTTTCAGTGAAGCACAGCAGACTGCTCAGTATTATGGCTGCTAATGAAGTGTCATCCTGAAGACATATAATAATGATAATAATAATAATAATAGTAGTAATAATAACAATACATTTTATTTGTGGGTGCCTTTCAGAGCACTTAAGGACACCTTACAGAAAACAGTTAAAACAAGCAGCACTGTATCAGACAACATTAAATCAAAACAAAGCAGGGTAGACAATAAAAAGTTAATACAACAGATCATAAAACCATCATCTGCATAAAACTCGATGAAGCGTGGATCAGACTGAACATGCCAGTTTGAAAAGGTACATTGTGAGATGAGATTTACAGGTTGAAAGAGAGTCAATGTTGTGAATGTCTTGTGGGAGAGAGGTCCATAGACGGGGGACAGAATGACTGAAGGCTCCAGACCCCATGGTAGTCAAGCAGGCCAAAGGTGTAGTGAGTTGGAGAGCGGAAGAGGATCTGAGCGTGCGGGAGGGCATGTGGATATGAAGGAGTTCAGAAAGATATGAAGGAGCTAGGTTATTAAGGACCTTAAAGGTGAGGAGCAGGATCTTGAAGTCAATATGATATGTAACAGGGAGCCAATGATGTGATCTTTGGAAGGAGTTCTGGTAATGATATGGGCAGCTGATTTCTGGACCAATTGAAGCTCATGAAGACACTTGAGGGGAAGACCAAAGAGGATAGAATTTCAGTAGTCAATACGGGATGTAACCAGGGTGTGAGTGAGTATGGCAGTGCTGTTAGGTGTAAGTGACGGGCGAAGATGATTAATATTGCGTAGGTGGAAGTTTGCAGACTGAGTAACATTGTTGATGTGAGCTTCAAAAGATAATGTGCTGTCAAAGATGACACCCAGACTCTTAACCTGAGGCTATGGAGGAACTATAGACTTGTCAATAGTCGGAGAAAAACTATCGGGTTTAGCCAAAGTATTTTTAGTACCTACTAGGACGACCTCAGTTTTATCACTATTAAGTGTGAGGAAGCAGTATGAAAACCAGGATTTAATTTCTAGCAAGCAGATATATGTAGATCTCTCTCTCTCTCTCTCTCTCTCTCTATATATATATATATATATATAGATAGATAGAGAGAGAGAGAGAGAGCGAGAGAGAGAGTGTGTGTGTGAGAGTGAGAGTTTTTTTTGTTTGTTTTGGAAAGTCATTGGTGTTGATTCTTACTTGACTCACTGGATTACAGGCATATTTTTTTCTGGAAACCGTCAATGGTGTTGATAAAAGTGCTCAACAAATGAAGAGCAGAATATTAAGATAGATGTGGAGAAAAACTTTTGATACATAGCAGTACAAGCTTGGCATTGTCTGCATTGTATTAAAAGTTTTATTCCTACATCTATCACGAGCTTGTTTCATGCGTCACTTACTCATCACCTGCCAATGTTAACCACATTGGCAGGTGATGAGTTTTATATATGTATTGTAACGTGCATGGATAAGTAGACGCGCTGGCCGCTGGCTGGCGGGTCTGACCCTTTAGTCGAGCGGTTAGCAATGTCTCCTGCGGTGCGGGCGATATGGGTTCGCATCCCGGCCACGGCAGTTCCTGTGGTTGCGTTGTCCCCCGAATTCGCTACAATATATATAACTACATTGGCAGGTGATGAGTTTATATATATATATATATATATATATATATATATATATATACATCTTCATTAAAAGAAACAAAAGAGACACTCAACTGTAGGAAAAGTGCTCAACAAATAAGGAGCAAAATAATCCAGGGATTCAAGTAAATTCTTTGAGACAGTACAAGCCTGTTTCGTGCCATAAGCAATCATCAGCTGTCAATAAAGCTACACGTGAAAGAACATAGCATATTAACTACCTCGGCATGCACATCGATTCAAAAAAGATAAAAGAGGATATGCTGCTCATTGCAGCTGACAAAACTGCTAACTTTTACAAATTAAAACCCGAGCAATACAGCGATCTACTAGAAAATAACATCACAAAATCATATAAGAGGGCTGCAGAGATCGCTGAAAAAGAAGTAATGATGAAAGACAAAAAAAAAAAATCACCTCGGACCTAAAGTTAGACAACCGCATTGATGTCACTGCCCGGAACCAAGCCTTTATCACCCTGAAGGACCCCAAACCGAACTTTTTAAACAAGCCAACATGCAGACTGATCAACCCCACCAAACCGGAAATCAGAAAGATAAGTAAAAAAAAATCACCAAAAAATATGAATGATTAAATCTTGAAAAAAAAGTCCCCTTAAACCAATGGAAAAACACAGACCAAGTATTCGAATGGTTTAAGAACATAGACGGCAAGAAGAACTGCAAATGTATATGTTCTGATATCTGTGAGTTCTACCCCTCCATAAGCAAAGTGTTATTATCCAAAGCCATTGATTTTGCCGCAAAACACACAGTGATATCCGAGCAAGACCGAGACATTATATACCAGAATCACTTGTGTATCACAAGGGAAAGCCATGGCAGAAAAAAGGTAATAGCAAATTGGATGTAACCATGGGCAGCTTTGACGGGGCAGACATGTGTAAACTAACTGGCATATACTTGTTACCTCAATTACAAGACCTAGACATCAATGTCTTGGTCTATAGGGATGATGGGTTAGCAATTTGTAGCAAAACATCAAGAGAGGTCGAGCAAATTAAGAAATCTATTTGCAAAATATTATCAAATAATGGGCTAAAAATCACAATTGAAGCAAAAAAAACAAAACAAAAAAAAACAAAAAACAAACTGACTTTCTGGACATCTCAATGGACCTTAGAAATGGCACAAACAAGCCATACATTAAGCCCAACAACATGCTGCAGTATGTCCATGGAAAAAGCAACCACCCACCCTCCATCTTGAAGAACATCCCAGAAAGCATTAACAGAAGACTCTCAAAATTATCATCTAATGAGTCCATATTCAATGAAGCTACACCCCCATACCAAGATGCATTACAAAAGAGCGGCTACAATTTTAAGCTCAAGTACAACCCACCATTAAATACTGACTGCCAGCAAATCAACAAACGTAGCAGAAAACGAAACATCACCTGGTACAACCCACCCTACAGTGACACTGTGGCCATAAACATCGGTAAGCAGTTGTTTTTTTTTACTTTTGAATAAGTTCTTTACCCTGGACCATCAACTGAGGAAGATATTCAATACGAACACCATCAAAATTAGTTACAGCTGCATGCCTAACATTCAACAAATAATATTGTCCGACAACACAAGACTCCTGAACAAATCAATGACACCTTCATCACAACCGGACACCCCCAGCTGCAACGGCCGTGTGAACGACTCATGCCCCCTCGAAAGAAAATGCCAGATGAAGGGAGTTATCTACCAAGCTAAGCGACGAGAGATGACAACAGCAAAATAGAGACATACGTCTGTCTAACAGAGGGAACATTCAAAAAGAAGTTTAATGCACACGTGTGTAACTTTGAAAACAACAGTTTAAAGAACGCAACATCTTTAAGCCATTATATTTGGCCATTGGCGGACAGAAACATTAATTATTCAACCACCTGGAAAATCCTCTCAAAGAACAGGGCAAAATGTGTAATCTACGTCTGTATTTTATCGTTTTCAAACCAGAAATGGAATGAACAGGAATGAACTGGCCAGCAGTTGCAGACATAGATATAAGCACCTATTTGTAATTATAAATAAATCATGACAATAGACAAATACCATTAAGCTTGTATTTTTGAATGTAGGCACCGCCCCCTTCCCCATTGGACGTTGTGCATGTGATGTGCATGACGAGGCAGTTAATGTTATGTTCTTTCCCGTGTAGCTTTATTGGCAGCTGATGAGCTGATGATTGCTCATATCATGGTAGGCTTGTTGTGTCTCAAGGAATTTACTTGAATCACTGGATATATATATATAAAAACCGAGTTATAGAACTTCAGAAAGTCCTTTTGCTGCTTTGGTCTTTGTGCAGACACTTGTTTGTCCATCAGCTACTTGGTCTGGTATCCAAAAAAAGCTGTCTTGTTTCCGCTGAAGCATCTTCGCTTTGAATTTTCCCACCTCTTCGTAAACATCTGTGATGCAGAGCGTTGTTTCCTCCAGCTTTCTAACAAGTGTGTCAAAAACATCCCCCTCGTTGTGGAAAAAGCACAGATAAATCTCAGCAGCTCCAGTTTATTCTTCATCCTCGAAAATCCTCTTCAGTGCCACAGGACAGGTCTCCCCAAGGGACCTGAAGTATGAGGTGAGAGCTTATATATATATATATATATATATATATATATATATATATATATATATATATATATATATATATATATATATATA
>JAJHIY020000120.1:1835000-1867500 GCA_022114975.2 Lampris megalopsis
ACATCATTATTATGCCGATAATTTTTTTTTTAATTTGATTTTTGATATGGAGATACTTTATTGATCCCAGTAGGGAAATTACACTCTGCGTTTAACCCATCCCAGCTGTGTAGCTAGGAGCAGTGGGCCATTCAGCACCTGGGGACCAACTCCAGCTCATCTTGCCATGCCTCAGTCAGGGGCACAGACAGGAGTACTAATCCTAACATGCATGTCTTTTTTGATGGTGGGGGAAACCGGAGCCCCCGGAGAAAACCCACGGCAGACACAGGGAGAACATGCAAACTCCACACAGAGGACGACCTGGGATGACCCCCCAAGGTTGGACAACCCCGGGGTTTGAACCCAGGACCTTCTTGCTGTGAGGTGACAGCACTAACCACTGCGCCACCATGCCGCCCAGCTTGAAAACTTAAAATCCGTGTAGATGAACTTGAAATGAATATAGTTAATATGTGAAAGACTAATGAGCACGCGTTCCTCTCAGGTCGTCCATGAGTAAGTGACCACAATTTGCAACACAAAGCCCAAAGCGGCAGTTAAGTGGCGCTGTGGGGAAAAACATTTATTTTATATTATTTTCATAATGTAATCCTGAAAAATAATCCCGGATGTTAAAAATGGAATCGGTAATCTGATTACATCCTTTTTTTTCTTTTCTTTAACTGTATTGGAATACAGTTACATTATTTTGTATCCTGACTGCGCCTGTTACTGTATTCCGTTACTCCCAAGCCTGTCTGCGATGTAGTTCTCACAGTCACATGACAGCACGGACACTCTGCCCTGTGGGTACCCAAATATTGGGAAGGTTTGAATTGACAAAATCTGCCAGATTGACAACTGATGATAAGGACTGCTCGACATTATCTTTACCAGTGTGGCACCAAAAGTTTCTGCAGTGACCTCTGACCTGGGCAGTGTCCCATTTAATCTATGGTTAAATGTCTGTCTCCATGGCTCGCTCGCTCTCGCTCTCTCTCTCTCTCTCTCTCTCTCTCTCTCTCTCGCTCTCTCTCTCTCTCTCGCTCTCTCTCTCTCACACACGCACACAAATTAAGGTGACATGCTCCAGCCTAGAGTCTGTATACTGACAGTGAGGGTAAGTGAAGAGAACAAAAAAGAGAGGGACAACGGAGAGAGAACAATAGATGAGAAGAATAGAGAAAAAAAGCAGCAGAGATCCATTACTTCCAGTCTGAAAAGAGGACATTTGTGAGTGTGTGTGTGCTTGTCTGCAATCCAGTACATAGTAGGTGTGCATTCTGTCCCTCCACCAGCTCCTTTCTGCACAGGTGTCTGTGTTTGCCAGTATGTGTGTAAGTGTTTGTATGCGCATACGGGGAATTGTATACCTTTGTGACCACTTGCACGCACACATCAGCATAGAACTCCATGGGATCCTCCAAGCATGTACCTACTGGGAGTACCTGTGTGTGTCCATGCACATTTCTCTGTGTGCAAGTCCTTGACTGCTCTGCGGGGTCATGCATCTTTCATAGCCCTCTCTCTGACAGAGATTACATGCATGGTCACTGCCGCAACACGCTGTCTGCACGCTCACTGGGCCGCTCCACTCCGCTTAGCTGCCCTACCACCCATACCGAAGTCCAAGCACGGCAACTGGTCCCAGTGCTTCTTCCTTTTCTCCTCCCCCTATTATACAATATTCATACAGCGTTTTGGATGAATGGTGGGGAGGCTGACAGCAGCTAACGCTAGCTCCATCAGCGCTAGCTTTAATGTTGGAGAGTTGCCGTCATTAAAATGATCTGGAGGTTGGTAGCGGCTGGCAGGCCTGGGCTTTTTCAATCTGCCAGGAAAGGGCCTAATTATTATGTGACTTCAATCAATGGCCGTGATTGTTCTGCATGGCGTGGCGCATCTCTGCCGGGAATAATGGTCTGTTTTTTTGAACGAGCCAGCCCAGGCAACGTTTAGCATTATTGAATTTGGGTGCGTCCTCGTTTCACGTGCCTGTGTGTGTAAGCCCGAGTGCACGTACCATGATTTTGCGAGGATGATGCAGTATTTCGTGGTGTGTCCACGTTTAGCAGACTATGACGCGACAAGATCGTGTCCCACCACTTTGCACAGTTGAACCGTGAAGAGCCAGGTGGAGCAGATGGAGCAGCTGGGGTATTCAGCGGGGTATTACTCGATGTATTCACAGCATTAAATCTAATATTTAACTACTTTCCAAGGCTTAACATCATTTCCCTTCCGAGCTCTGCAATCCTTACCCACCTCCTCCCAGGCCTAATCCAGTGGCACAAGTCAACGCTTTTGGTGCAGCCGTACGGGACTTACTTAGATCCAGATCCACGCCAGTGCTCAGTATCTCCGGAGTGCTTGGAACCCTATTTAATGTAAAAGCGTGACCGAAATGTTTTGCAAAAGAGTCCTACCGATCTCTCCGCAAATAATCTCTGGCTCACATTAACTGGATTTATATGGCAGGAGGTTGGGTGGGTAGTGGTGGGGGGGTGCGCAATGGCAATACTCCATCTCTTCTCCAGCTCTTCAGATACTTATCTGTAGCAGTAAAGTGATCTTGTTAATATTTCTGTCATGCCCTCTCCATCACACACCGCATTTTTCTACACCCATCTCTCTCTCTCTCTCTCTCTCTCTCTCTCTCTCTCTCTCTCTCTCCCTTATCTCCATCTGTCCATTCCCATCTCTCCATCATTCTCATTTATCACCTCGTCCAGTCCCCTCTGCATTCTCCCTCTCTCTCTCTCTCTCTCTCTCTCTCTCTCTCTCTCTTACTCTCCCTCGTTTCATGCACAGGGCCGGGAAATGTTTGCAATTAGTGTTAGCCAAGCGAGCCATCGTGTGAAACACTGAGTGGCTCTTAATTATACAAGGCTTTTAAAGTTGTACGACACTAGAGGCCTCCCTAAAAGACGACGTTTTGGGTAGCGGCCTGTTTTTCTGAGTATCTCTGCTGTAAAATATGGATGGAGCTGCAGTGTTTTCTCTGTCAGGGGGCGGGTTAGGAAGATGAAGGGAAAACACTGCTTTTTTTTTGATGCATCGTGGCGGAGGCTGAAGACGAAGCTGTGTGTGTGTGTGTGTGTGTTCTTTTAATCGTATATTTTAGCAATGCCTGGTTGAGATTTTAGCTAAAATCACCATGAAGCCCACTGTCTAGTCTAAATCCACCATTGACAACGTCGCGCTGCACTGCGCCGAGCTTAAAAGAGAGGCAGATATCCTCAGATGTGGATGCTTTCACCGCAAAAAGGGGGGAGCAAGAGTCTTTAGGGCATGAGCTGTTTAAAAATGAACGAGGGTTTGTGCCAATGCTGCTGCTGCTGCTGTGATACGTGGATACGCGAAGATGCCTTGGCCACGTCTACATCCTCGTGTTGTGTTGCAACAGTTTTATGGCAAAAGCTTGCAGAAATGTTGGTGTTGCGGTCAGCCTGTTTATGTCCTGACGGAGACCTTTGGGTACCCTTCTGACATCCCATATCTCATTTCATGAGGGTTTTTCTTTCTTAAAAACAAAAGGACAGTTAACACTGATTCATATATGAGCATTACAGTGGTTGCAGTCTTAACAACCTCTCACATTCCTACCAAATGACGTTTGCTTTGTGGCCTCGTCCTAAGGAGGAGCTGTGTAGAGGAACAACCTGCGGGCTTTTATAAGGAGCTGTCTGACAACCAGACTACTTGGTTAGTTGACTGTTTAATGTTGTACTAAAATGCTTGTTTTCTTTTTTGGGGGGGGGGGGGGTGTCCGGGTAGCGTGGCGGTCTATTCCATTACCTACCAACACGAGGATCACCGGCTCGAATCCCTGTGTTTCCTCTGGCTTGGTCGGGCGTCCCCACAGACACAATTGGTCGTGTCTGTGGGTGGGAAGCCGGATGTAGGTACTATGTGTCCTGGTCACTGCACTAGCGCCTCCTGTGGTCGGTTGGGGCGCCTGTTCAGGGGGGAGGGGGAACTTGGGGGAATAGCATGATCCTCCCACACGCTACATCCCCCTGGTGAAACTCCTCACTCTCAGGTGAAAAGAAGCGGCTGGTGACTCCACATGTATTGGAGGAGGCATGTGGTAGTCTGCAGCCCTCCCCGGATCGGCAGAGGGGGTGGAGTAGCGACCGGGACAGCTTGTAAAGGCGGGGTAATTGGCCAGATACAATTTGGGAGAAAATGGGGCAAACCCCCCCCCCCCAAAAATCCAACAAAAACATAAAAAAGGCATTTCAATTGATTTATGATACTAAATGTTATATTCATTGATAATAAGTACCACATGTTTAGCGTTGAATTTATTTCACCATATAACCATCTGAAAGATTTATTTGCAATGCTCAAATATACAGCAGGAGAGTTTTATTAAAGTCAAAGTTACGCACAACTGAAAAATAAATGGGATGCAATAACAGTGGTATTTACCTGTGTGCCATGGGGAGCCATGCAGGATTTCATAACAACCCAGCACCACACCAGCTGATTTCATGAATCAGTGCCCTGCTGCCTGCTTTAAGCTGCCATGATTGAAGTGACCTGGTTTGGTTGGAGACACACGGCTCGCCATGGCCTGAGAACTGTACCATTCTGAATGCTGGAAAAAGTAATAATTCTGATAGCGAAGTCAACGAGGCAGTTTTTCCCAGCCCCTCGCGAAGTTATTTTTGAAGGGCTCTGTAAGCATATGATGCGGAAGTCAAAAAAGGAGGTTTCTGAGCTGTTGTTTCTGTGGTATTTCGAGTTTCAAAGCCTGGGAATCCGGGAGTACAGATGTGCGGACCCAGCCCAGCTTCCAGTATTTACAGTTGTGCTTCCATCCTGGAAACATGGCCCACTTCTTATGCATCAGCTTCAGAGGGGATGAGTGACGCAAAGGGCTGCCAAGAGCAGCATTGGAAATAGAAAACACACAAACGTGCATGCACACACTAGCGCAAACACATAAACAAATGTATCCTTCCACATGCAGCACATGCACACACATAGGAACACACACACACACACGTGCACATAAACACACCTCCACCAACACCAACACAAACATGCACAAACACACATACACATAGATGGACACACACTTGTACAACATATTAAAAAACACAAAACAAAGAAACAAACAGCATGTATGTCAGTGTATCAGCCTGTGTGTCAGCGTGTGCACATAGACATGCTGTTACACACACTGGTATGCACAAAAAACACATTTGTACACTCACTCAAACACACACATGCTTTCAGACAAATCCATACTTAAGACATGTACAGATGTTGGCTCGCACTCATGCACACTAACCATACATGCACACACATTTAAAAATGTCCTCATACCCCCCCCCCCCACACACACACACATATACACACACACACACACTAATTCACAGCCACATAAACACAGACTTAGGGGATGGAATAAACTGTAGTCCAACAGTTACTTCTGCAGGCTGCAGTGAACAACTAGAGACAAGCAACAAGACCCAAATCCTCTGAGAGAGAGAGAGAGAGAGAGAGACAGAGAGAGAGAGAGAGTTGGAGGGAGGTCTGGAGAGATGGGGGAATTAAGCTGGAAGAGAGAGGAGGCGATGAGGGGCGAGTGGGTGGGCAACAGAACGAGAGGCAGTGAGAAAGAGAAAGTTGAGGATGAGGGAAGGGTCGAGACAGCCAAAGCGAGAGGATGAGCAAGTGGGAAAAGAGGGAGAGAAGGCAGTGAGGATGTGGGCGAACAATGATTAATGAATTAGAGGGGGAGAGAAAAGGGACAGTGTAGAGGATAACGGAGTTGGGTGAGAGAAGACATGAGTGCAGGAGCAAGAGAGAGAGAGAGAGATTGGGAGGAAGCTAGTGATGGAAAGAAGGGAGAGGCATATGAATGTAGTGATGAGTTATGGGTTAGGATGAGCAAGAGAGGCATGAGAAAAGAAGAAAAGAAGACACAATTGAGAGGATAAGGTTGTGGATCAAAAAAAGGAAATCATAAATGAGAGAGAGAGAACTTTAAAACAAGTCTTTATTTAACAAAACAATATGAAAAAGACAGTCTTGTTTATATTGTTAAAAAGATGTCAATATTTGTCAACTTACAAACAAGTACTTAACATACGTATTTAACATTCCCAACAATAATCATTCAACAACATCTCAAAACATAACAAAAAAAAGAGGGAAAACACATATGACCCCTTTTATCTGGGCTCTGCAGCAAAAATCAACTCATCCTCTATCCTATCTCTCTATGAGAGAGGGAGAGAGAGAGAGAGCGAGAGAGAGAGAGAGCGAGAGGGAGAGAGAGAGAGAGATTTGATTTTTAAAAAGTGACTTTTATTTTAGAAAAATACAATCATATTCAAACCACGAGCCAAGAAATAAATTGCGTAGAAAATAAAAGGTAAATCACATCAATTCTCCATAAAAAACAAGTTGGTCATCTTTTACTGAGCACAACACTTCCCTGTAAGCCCAGATAGCACTGAATTGCTGGGTATCTTTCATTTCTTTGTAATAATTGAAATCAAGAATCATCCTGGCTTTTACCATTCTAGTAAACAGCAGCTTTACATCAGTGTCTACTGAGTCTTCTATCTTTCTTTTTCTGCTTACATATATGGCCAGTTTCGCTTGTCCCAGGATGAAATTCATCAGTTGACATTTGTCTTTCACAGTTCGTTTATACACAAACCCCAGAATGAAAGTGTGCTTGGAGAAAGCCTCCCCTACCTTTCTGAATAAACTCTCCAACAACATGAACAGTGGTACCAGGCGCACGCACTCCAGGTAACAGTGGAAAACAGTTTCTTTGTAAGGGCAAAAAATACATTTATCACTCACACCCTGACCAATAACAGAGAGAAAAGCATTAACTGCTACTATCCCATGCACAATCCTCCACTGCAAGTCAGCAACCTTCTTTGTTAATGGCGGTTTATATAAACCCCTCCAAGCAGGTCTGACATCGACTCCCAAGCCCAGATGACGTCGCCAAGGTGTGTCGACTCGGTCGTGTAGTTTACCCTTGTTTAGACATTTAACCATCATTCCATACAGTAATTTGCCTTTTGCTTCTTCTAAATTTAGAAAAGTACTTCTCTTCTCAGTAAAAAAAAAACCTGAACAGTCATCAAAGCTGGGACGAATACTTAAACAAGGAAAAGGATCATCTACATTAGGCACGATCAAACCATTGCTGTATTCATTTAACAGGACGGATTCATGTCTCGTTAGACAGCGTCTCCAGTGGTCAAGCAGCCTGTTGATGATCCTCACAGAACGCACTCCCAGACCAGCCGCAAGAGCAGCTGCATTGCACAAGTCAGGTCCAGCAGTGTGCACCACCGATTCAAGGGTTAGAAAACCTGCTCTGCAAAACACTTCTGTGACTGCCGATCCTGCCCAGCAGGGTGTGTTCAGACATCCTCCATGCACCACAGGCTCCCTCAACAACCAGTACAGGGAGTCGCATTGCTTTGTCCTCTCTTTCACCACCATCTTCCACACTGTGAAGACACCGCGGTAGAAAGGTGGCAGGGTTTGAAACTTCACAGTCTTCAAATCCATGAGGAACAGTGAGTCATGCAGTCCCAAACCACCAAACTTCTGCAACACTATGTGTGCCAGTGGTCTCCACACCAAGTCTTTCGGGCCATAAAGCAGTCTCTGGAGGAATTGAAGGCGGAACGCAGCGCCTCTACTGGCCAAATGTGCAAGTCCTTGTCCGCCTTCCTCCTTTGGGAGAAAAAGGACAGCCTGGGGAATCCAATGTAAATTATCCCAAAAAAAATCAACTAAAACAGCTTGAATTCTTGCAAGTAAATTTGGAGGGGGGTCAACACAAACTAATCTGTGCCATAATGAGGAGGATACTAGATTGTTGATTACAAGCGTCCTCCCTCTGTAAGACATGCTTGGCAGGAGCCACTTCCACCTTTTAAGCCGGCCTTCTATTTTTTCTAAAATGTTCTCCCAGTTCTTTTCTAACACAGATTCTTCACCCAAATAAACTTCCAAGTACTTTATCCCTCCTTTTTTCCAAATCAGCCCTCCCGGTAGAACTAAATTGTCAAGTGGCCTTTTCCCAACCATCACGGCTTCACTTTTTTCCCAGTTTACCTTAGCAGATGACAAACTATTGAAAAGACATACAGTCCCCTCCAAGGTATCAATATCACTCTGTTTGTTAATCATTATCATAACGTCATCTGCATATGCTGAGACCTTCACAGCTGTGGTACAACCTGGGAAAAAAACACCTGAGAGTTTTTCCCTGAGTTTGTGAAGGAAAGGCTCAATGGAAAGGGAGTACAGCATTCCAGAGAGTGCGCATCCTTGACGTACTCCCCTCTGTACAATGAAAGGTGCAGCCAAACCACCATTAATTTTTAGTATACTCACAATGTCGCGGTACAGTACCTGGATCTTGGCTATGAAACCTGGGCTGAACCCAAAGGCATTTAGCGTCTGCCACAGGTACTTGTGTTCAACCCGGTCAAAAGCCTTTTCCTGGTCTATGGAAATGAGACCAGTATCTACACCCAATGACCCAGAGAGTTCCAAAACGTGCCCAATTAGTGTGATATTGTCACTTATTAACCTGCCGGGCACACAGTAAGTCTGGTCAACATGAATGGCCGTACTCATCACCTCTCTAAGTCTAGATGCTAAAACTTTAGAGAGGATTTTATAGTCCCCACACAGCAGAGATACAGGTCTCCAGTTCTTCAGGTCTTGTAGATCCCCCTTTTTCGGCAGCAAAGTGATAACTGCCCTTCTACAGCTCAGCGGTAGCTGTCCTCTGCACAAACTGTCCTGAAGCACCTCCAGCAAATCTTTGCCGACCACAGACCAGAAAGACTTATAAAATTCAACGGGCAGGCCATCAATGCCAGGTGCTTTACAATTGCCCAGGCTCATGAGAGCAGTGTACAGTTCATCCAGAGACAGTTCTGCATCTAACACCGCATTGGTATCACCGTCCACCTGAGGAAGCCCAGCATAAAAAGAACTGGCCAACTCTGCATCCTCCACAAATTCACTTTTAAACAGGTCGTTGTAGAAGGAGGTGGCATATCTGCGGATCTCAGGGGTTCCCGTTATTGTGGTTCCATCGCCAGAGCATAACGAATGAATGATCTTCCTCTGACCATTCCTTCGCTCCAAACCAAAAAAAAACTGTGATGGGGCATCCATTTGAGACACATTCATGAAACGTGAACGGACCAGAGCTCCTTGTGCTGTAGTGCCCAACAGGTTGGCTAAGGCAGCCTTTTTAGCTTTAAGGGCTTCAATATGCCCTTGATTTCTTGTAGAATCCACTAAACCCTGTAACTCTACTACTTCAATCTCCAGTTCTTTAAGAGATCTGGTGATGTACTTGGTGACATTGCGAGTATACTCCTGACATAATTGTCTTATCTTGCTCTTTCCTACATCCCACCATTGCTGTAATGAAGAAAAAGTGGTCTTGCTTTTTCCATGCAAAGCCCAAAGAAACTCAACAGCCTCTCTGAAAGTTCTATCATGTAGAAGACCAGTGTTAAAATGCCAATATGCACTCCGTACTTTAACATGCTGAATGAAAAAAGAGCACTGAACAAGACAATGGTCAGAAAAACCAACAGGAGTTATTTGACTTGATTTAAAGATACCAAAATTATGTTTGAAGCAATAAAAACGATCAAGTCTGGCCAGAGATAACAAATTATCCTTGGAGTGACTCCACGTGTACTGCCTGTCACTCTTGTAAAAACCTCTCCAAACATCCTGTAGGCCATGGGTTTCAATCAACCGCTTAAGTTTAGCAGATGAAGCGGGATGAGGCTCTAGATGGTTCCTGTCTAGTTTGGCATTTTCCGTGCAATTGAAATCACCTCCCAGAAACAAAAAGAAATCGGTACAATGGTGAATTACATCACATAAGGTGTTCAGCAGTCTCATTCTCTCAACGCCCGAAACTGGGGCATAAACATTCACAAAAATCAATTTCGCACCCTCATATTGTACTGTGACTTTTAGAATGTGACCACACACTATCTCTTCTACCTCAGAAGAAGAGGGACTGAAACCCTTAGAGAAAAGCACACCAACGCCGCCACTGTTAGTTAATTTGTGGCTTAGGAAGACCTCCCCAGGCCACTCCTTCTTCCAGTCACTTTCATTCACAGCGTCACTGTGAGTTTCTTGAATAAAGACCACATCCAACCCTTTCAATTCTACCAACTTGAAGAGAGAAGCTCTCTTCACATCGCTCCTGGCGCCATTTAGGTTTAAAGACCCTATCTTCAAATCAGCCATGAAAGGGAAAGAAGTTGTCTCTGCAACAAGAAAAGCACATACAAACAATATGAGGAGAACAAACTTTGTCTTAATCATCACTGATTAATTGTGCCTTGACTTTTGTCGTGATTTTCTTGAGCCGGTAAACCTCTTGGTCAGTGAAAGCCCCCTCTTCCTTCCTCAGTCGTGCCACAGACCTGACGAAAGATCTCAAATCGGGGAAGAACTGTTCGGTTTTAACCGCCCTTTGCCCTTTAGTGTCAGTTAAAAATTTCCTAATTGTCTCGAGGGGATAAAAAATGGTTTCATCCTCTTGTGATGGTGTCCACTCACTTTCCTCATCCGATGAATCATCCAACACTTTCTTGGCCTTGGCACTACCCTGCTCTTTGTCAGACATTTTCCTTTTACTGCGTTTAGCTGTTAAACCAGTCTCCTCCGTAAACATGGTGCCATCTACCAGTTCCTTACTGACCACACTTTCCACACTCTGACCACAGTTCATTTTACCTTTATCACATTTCCTTTCCTCTGCCAGCTTACATTTTTCCGGTTTCTCTCTGGTCTGGGCATTATCGGCATCATTTCGACTCGTAGCTTGGTCCTGTTCCGCACTCTGCTCCCTGTCCTGCGTGTCTGCCTCGGTCTCCTCTACTTTCTCTGCGGACTGCTGTGCACCGGGCGAGTCAGACTCGGCTTCGGGCCGCGGCGCGTCGGGGCGGGTTCGAGCTGGTCTGCTGTCCGGGCTCAGGGCAAGACCGAACCACATGTCCTTCTGCGCCGCAACCGAAGCATTTCATCGTCTCAGAGGTGGCAAACACGGTATAACTAAAACCGTCCACTTTGAACGTGAAAGTCAGGTTTAAATCGCCCGTGTTGTCCTTAAGGATCATGAACGCCTGTCTTCTGTGACACACAACGTGTCTTAGTTTTGGCGGCTTGGACCCCAGCAGAACCAATTTAATGGGGGACACCAGCTGCCCGAAACGCGACAGCTCCGTGGCCAACACGTCATTCTTAATGAATGGAGGCGCGTTTGAAATAGTGACCTTCTTTGCCAGGTTCACCAGCGGGAGAACAGGGGTGAAAGAGTCGCGAATCACGACGCCATTTTCCACAACTTGTCCAACTTTGGCCACGTCATCTAAGAAAATGACAACAGCTTTGTTCATACGCGAAGCAGACTTCACACTTTCAAACCCGACAACCTCTCCGACAGCATAGCTGGCCTCCTCCACTGAACAGCCGACACTCGGCAATATCTTAACCGCATGACGGCGTGTCAGCTTCTCCAGCTCCGCACTACTACTGACAACGGGCATAGTACCCGGCTGCCAACCGCACCACCAAACTACACCCCAAAAAATTGACCACCTAACAACAAACTAATCACGAAAATAGATACAGAAAAGAAAGAGAAAGCATGGAAATTTTCACTCACACCGAAGCAAAAAACGCCGTCGCTCCGTCCACTCACTCGCACTTCCGCTCAGAGAGAGAGAGAGAGAGCGAGAGAGGGAGAGAGAGAGAGACACGTTTAGCTGTAATTATAGCAGTTGCACTGTCCTTGTTTCCTCCTCTCTCTCCTTTCCTCTCCCTTACCCCTAGTACAGGGTTGAGGGGTCCCCCAGGGTAAACCTTGCCCCTGTCTGGGTTCCTCACATAGCCATTAAAAATATAACACCCCCCCCCCCACACACACACACACACACGCCAAAGGGCCTGCCACCGAGCTGATAACTTATTGATATCCTTCAGACCGCGGAGGAGAATTACAAAAGCTATTAGGAAAGCATCTTATGAGGGCAATGGTGATGGCCACGATGATGATGATGATAATGATGAGCACGGCTGGGAGAGGTTAGGGTGGTGATATGGATGATCTGAAAAATAACAGCACGTTGGTGATGACTGTATGCTTACTGCGGTACCAGGACTAATGAGTTTATGGCAATACTTCGATTGGCGTCTCTGCACGGTTGGTAAATAAACAGGGTTTCTCTGATACCTGGGTTCTTATAGTGATGGGTCTGAGGCCTTTGGAACCGATGTAATTACCCACTTATGAAAGTCCTCACGCAAGCATGTTGGATTATTTCCTCCGCCTGTCCCCACATTTTTCCATTCATCGCACGATGTTGCGGGCACCGCAGCAGCGGCGTTCCCATTTCCCACCCTGTCAAAGTGAGCCATCTGCTGATTTTATGTATTTGTACAAACGATCCCGTTCACTGCCTCTGGTGATCTCGCACATCCAGTTTCAAATAGATGAAATTAACCCGACGACAACATATATACAGATAAATTAAAGTGCTGAGCGAAAATGTAAGTTTCTTAGTCGCGTCACGTTGGCTCTGCTGTTGACTGAGTCTGATGGCCGGGACAGTTTAAGTCAGGGTAATGCCCTCAGTGGTTTGAGTGGATTATTAGTCTGCATGCAAACATGCCCAGTGGTATTCGTTCTTCTGCGACATCTTACGGTGGCTTTGACAGCGATGATGATGTTGGTTTAGATACCGAGGGCAGGTGACCATGATGATGACGATGATGAGGACATTTGATATGTTTGTGATGTTGTAGTTTTACATGAAGATGCTGGGGACGCCCTTTAGATTACAAGAGGAAGATAAGATGGGCAGAGAGGGGGACAGATAGAGAAAATAACAGAGGGACTGTTAGAAAGACAGAGACTGACCGTGACAGACAGACAGACAGACAGATAGAGACAGACATACAGATGGAGAGATGAGGCAGACAGACAGATAGAGAGATGGTGAGACAGACAGACGGACAGAGAGACAGACATACAGACAAACAGATGGAGATAACAGACAGATGGAGAGACGAGGCAGACAGACAGACAGATAGAGAGTCAGACAGACAGATAGCAAGGCAGACAGGCAGACATAGACAGACAGATAGTGAGACGAGGCAGACAGATAAACAGACAGACAGAGACAGACAGGCAGACAGATGGTGAGATGAGGCAGACAGACAGAGAGACAGACAGACAGACAGAGACAGAGAGACAGACAGACAGATAGCGAGACAAGGCAGACAGGCAGACAGACAGACAGAGACAGACAGACAGATAGTGAGACAGGCAGACAGATCGATAGATAGATAGACAGACAGACAGAGACATATAGAGAGACAGACAGACAGATGGTGAGATGAGGCAAACAGACAGACAGACAGATGGATAGACCAGACAGACAGGTAGAGAGACAGACAGACAGAGCGATGGAGAGACAAAGCAGACATACAGATAGACAGAGATGGCGAGACCAGTCAGACAGACAGATTCAGACAGACGGATGGAGAGACCAGACAGACAGGCAGATGGAGAGACGAGGCGCACAGACAGAGACAGATAGAGAAACAGACAGACAGACAGAGAGACAGACAAACAGATGGCGAGACGAGGCAGACAGACAGACAGCCAGCTGGTGAGACCAGACAGACAGACAGACAGATGAGGAGACGAGACTGACAGACAGACAGACGGCGAGACCAAACAGACAGACAGACAGATGGAGAGATGAGGCAGACAAACTGACAGATAGAGAGACAGACAGACAGACAGACAGACAGACAGACAAATAGACAGAGAGATGAGGCAGACAGACGGACACAGATAGAGAGACAGACAGACAGACAGATGGAGAGACAAGGCAGAGGTACATGCATACAGCCATACAGATGGCTAGACAAGACAGGCAGACCAACAGACAGACAGATGGAGAGACAAGGCAGACAGACAGACAGACAGACGGAGAGATGGAGAGACAAGACAGACAGACAGACAGATAGAGAGAAAGACAGACATGCAGACAGACAGACAGATAGAGCGACAGACAGACGGAGAGACAAGACAGACAGACAGACAGATGGCGATAACATGACTTTATCCTCAACACCATAAGCCATGCCATTTAGATTAAATAGGCAAAGAACAACTATTTGGCAGAAGGAGCATGAACTGGGTGATTGAACTTCATCTGTAGCTTTTCCAATCTTTAACACACCAACAGTCAGGATGCTCTGTGACTAATTTAAGAATACGATAATCTATAGAATCAATAACTTGATTTAAAATTAAAAAGAAATTAGTTTTAAGTTTTTTAATGAATAACTGGGATTTGGAGAAAGTGAGTATAACCCTCTGCAAAACATACTAAATCTTATTTGGCTTGGATTAAGAAAAAATTGTCTTGGATTAGCATAAAACAAAACATGGTTTCTCCTCAACTCTTCATAAGAAGGCCCTTGGATGAGGTGAGAGATCGGCCAAAAGAACAGGGCGACAAGGAGCAACATAAACCATCTTAGCCTTCTAAACTTGGGAAAACTGCAGGTTTCCTTGGAAAAGGAGGGAGGAGTGCAACATTTTTGATGAAACCATGTGGAGACTCTCATGGACGTGTCCACGCTTGTCTACTTTGCACTCTGGAGAACACAAACACATGTGGACACAGTGGGACGTTATATGAGGGTATGGGGGTGTTGCTGTTCAATGCCGAACGGATAAGTCAGATTTTAGTTTCGGGGTGGAATAACGCACTGCACTCGGTGAGGCATGAGTTAAACACTGGTCAACAATAATGCGCTCTCTCTCTCTCTCTCTCTCTCTCTCTCTCTCTCTCTCTCTCTCTCTCTCTCTCGCGCTCTCTTTCTCCCCCCCCCCACACACACACAAAGGTCAATTCATAAGAGATTCCCAATGATTCAGTGAGTTCAAGGGTGATTACCAGGCAAACGTCTTAACCCACATCTCACCCCACACCACCCGTACCCCCACCTGTCAGTAATGCTAAAAACTCATCTATGACTCAATCTGGCCTCTATGAAATGAATGAGAAAATAAGTGTTAATGTGAGGAACACTTCCAACACACACACACACACACACACACACACACACGTCGCTTCGCCCTCCAGTCTCCATGATGCATTGTGTCTCCACAGTTTAATGAAAGCAAAGCCGTTGGCTGTTTCACATCAGCCCCGTCAGCCGGGCCAGACTAACGCGTCAAAAAAAGCAGCTGTGGTTTTCACCCCCTCATGATCTAACAGGGGCGTTCCCTGGGAACAATGAGGATGACAAAGCAAACAGAAACGTATATAACTTTTCTTCCTGCCTCCAACTTGACACTTCAAAAGGTCAGCTTATTTTTATTTTTTTTCACACTTACAAAGTAAACAGCATCTTTGGGAAAAAAGGCCGTCTACGAGGCCGATGAGAAGTCGAGAGGAGCACCAAAGGATAAACATTTGTTATAAATCCTGTCGCTCCTCAACAAACGATTCCATGTGTCAGGTCCACAATGTTATTTAAACACTGCTAAGTGTGTGGTTTTACCATCCGAAAACAGAAAGGCTGTGTTGGTTCTGAGTGGTTACTAACAAATGTTCTTGCTGGCTAGAATAAGAACGGGGCATTGTTGAATACATCGGAACAGCTTGTTGTGGTTATAATGGCTATGAGCACATTTCCAGACCTCTGGACAAAACAGTTTATATTTCCTGTTGGGTTAGGGTATAAAGGAATGGTAGACTAATGTATTATATATATATATATATATATATATATATATATATATATATATATATATTTATATATATATATATATACTGAATGAATGCAAGAAAACGTTCAAATCAGCTGAAAAAAAGTAAAGACACAAGACGTATAATTGGTGATGGAAAGGATCTCTACACAACAACAAATCCAATTCCTGTTGCCAATGCTTTGATCCATTTTGTATTGTCTATTTTTTTTTTTCATGTTTGCAGAATACATTTCTGACACTAGTGGAGCCCTTGTTTTTCCTCTCTCTCTCTCTCTCTCTCTCTCTCTCTCTCTCTCTCTCTCTCTCTCTCTCTCTCTCTCTCTCTCTCTCTCTCTCTCTCTCTCTCTCTCTCTCTCTCTCTCTCTCCAAGGGGAGCGGGTCGTAACAGAAATGCCTCCGCTCTTCTTGCATCCCGTCCTTTCTGTCTGAACGCCATCGTTTTCAAGGCTTCTGCCCCGGAGAGCTAGTACTTGCCAGGCCAGTGCCGTGGCTCGGCTCGGGGGGGGGGGGTCGAGCGTTTTCGAGCCCCCTCAAAACTTGTGCCGGTTCACCAACTGCTGACTTATTCATGTCTGAGCCCGAACAGGTCACTTGGGCTCCTTGGGCACCGCTTTGTTTTGTCAGGTAGTTTGTTAGGGGGAAGTGAGCAGTGTGTGCGTGACTTCGGAGCCATTCGACACAGAGGAAAACTGTTCTGTAAGGAAAAACAGGTTTGTTTTCAATCCTCTTCACTGTCATTCTCTCACTGACTTCTCCTTTCTTGTTCATGATGCGTCCTCCTTCATCTGCCTCTCCCTTTCTTCTCTTTTCTTCATCCCTGCTTTGACACATTCAGAACTAAATTGTGACTGGGTATCCAAAAACAATCTAATTCTGAATGTGTCAAAGACCAAATGTATTGTTGTTGGCTCAAACCATGCACTAAGACACGAGAACCAATTATGCATCTTCATCAAGGGCAACTGTATAGAGTCATATATATATATATATATATATATATATATATATATATATATATATATATACACGTATATATAGTCACTGAGGTGAAATTTCTAGGGGTCACCATTGATGGACAACTATCATGGCAGAATTACTTAAAATAATTGGAAAAATGAGGAGAAGAATATCTTATAAGAAGATGGTCCTCTTTCCTTAGACCAAGTACCACCCTGCAGGTCATACAAGCCTCGGTATTGTCTCTGCCCAGCAATCCGGTCAAGCGCAGCAAATAAAGAGCTGTACAAGCTTCAGTTAGTGCAGAATAGAGCAGGATGGCTTGCATCGTCATAGCCCGCTCTTTTTTCCCTCTTTCTCTTTTATTCTGACCATGAGGCAACTGGAAGGCCAATAAATCCGAATTAGCACATAACACCTTTAAAAACCAAATGTTAATTTACCAGAAGGCAGTTAAAGATGCGAGATCAGCGTACTTCTCTGATTTGATATCAAGAAATAACCACAATCCTAAAGTTATCTTTAGGGCAGTTGATTCTGTTATTAATGGTCCCTTCACTTCCACTTCTTAATTTGGACCTGATGTTGACCTGTCTGAAAAATTTCTCACTCATATTGTTAATAAGGTGGAGATTATAAGGCAGTTAAGGATGCGAGATCAGCGTACTTCTCTGATTTGATATCAAGAAATACCCACAATCCTAAAGTTATCTTTAGGGCAGTTGATTCTGTTATTAATGGTCCCTCCACTTCCACTTCTTAATTTGAACCTGATGTTGACCTGTCTGAAAAGTGTCTCACTCATATTGTTAATAAGGTGGAAAATATCAGGTCCCAAATCCAGCCTGGTCCTTACATTAATTCTGTCCCCCGTGTTAATTCTGCCTCTTTTACCTAGTTTAACCATTACAATTTCAGTGTTGGAGAGTACAGTCTCCAATATGAACTTCTCCTTGAGCATCTTGGACATCATTCCCACTAAGGCAGTACACTGCTCAAGGCAGTATTTTCAGCCGTTGGCCCTGTTATTCAGCAAATCCTTCATTATTCTCTAAGCCTCTGGTTCTTTTCCAGACAGTTTTAAGTGTGCCATTGTTCACCCATTGCTGAAGAAACCTAATTTGGAGACCTAAGTATCATTGAACAATAATTTACCTCTCCAATCAGTTTAACTGGTGCTGCTTTAGTTGTCTGCATCCCACTCTGCTGCTGGGAAGTTTCACTTTGCACCCTGCCAAACTATGGAAAAGACATTAAGTTGATTTGGGGAAAAGCTTGGATATTAATAGCACTAATTAAACTTTTACATGTTTTGTGAAAAAAAAGAAGAAGGAAAAACCATGCAAACTGTTGATCACGCGTACACATTTGGGGCAGCACATTTGTCATTGCTTTATCTTGTAAAAAAATAAATAAATCACAGACTAAAACATTTATTTTGTGCAAAACTGCTATGGGGGTTCTGTTAGAGATTCATAATTTTGGGTTTTCTTTTTTAAGTGTAGATTTGTGCCATTTTAAGATGTGCCATGGTTAATTTAAAAATGTTGACTCTTTTACATGGTAAATCAATTTATGCTAAAAAAAAAGACTAATTTTGGGAAGATATCCACTTGATTTGACTAATTTGGATGGCTAAAACCACATAGAAGATAGACTTGAAAAACTGTGACCCAATACACTCACTAGAGTCTTCATTACATTTACTTACGAATACTGTTAATTGCTGCTAATACGTTAGCGGTCCATCTCGTCTGACAGGTGGGTGGCGGTAGCAGAATACCTACTGCCTCATATCGGCAGATGCTGAACCACTGCCTCAACCACTCAGTGTTAACCTGGAACAATTTGTGTTTGTCTTTTGTCGTGACTCTGCTTCGTTATGCCAGAATGCGTTTAAATCCATGGGCGAGACATGTTGAACTCTTTTAATAATTTTGTCTAAACCTGACTAAAGTGGGTGTTCAGCTTAGCTCCGGCAGAGTAACTTCGCTGACATACGCGTCCCTGTCAGCAGCAGCCTCTTTTTTTTTGCCGCAAACTTGTTCAGTCTTCCTTTGAGGCGTCCTGTCTGAAACATTGATAATGACAGCATTAAGAGTTGCCTTTCTTTTGAAATTGCACATATTTGATGTGTTGGGACGCCATTAACTTGTTTTTACTGGGCTTATAAATAAGATTTTTGATCATGTTTTGGATAATGTCCTCGTAATACATATTTGTTCCAGTGTTTTTACACATATTTGCATTAAATGCACATGTAATCTTTACCTTTATGTCCTCGGGCACAGATGGGTGGTCAGCATAGCATGTTCAGTGTTGGATCATAGCCTTTGTTTTGGAAAAGACCTTCTGTTTGACAGTATGCAGCCAAGCCACACTGAAGATCTTGCTCCAAATACTGGGACTATAAAATGGCTTTATCATTCACCAACAAGTATTATTTAAAGATAACTTACAAAATAAAAATAAAATAAAATAAACATGTCAGAGTAAAAAAGTAAGTCATTTTTCTTTATAGCAAAAAAACAAACAAAACAAACCCATTTAGAAATTAAGAATCATACCAGTAATGTCTGGATGTCTTTGTCAGTTGAAATACTGTCTGCCTGGGTGGACTCGATATGTCTTCAGTCCTGCAGGAAGTAAAAGCGCGTACTGTGAGGTCAGCTAGTATTTGTAGAACAGCAAACAGGTTTTTAGCGCTGACTTGTAACTTTAATTAACATCAGAGAAAACATGCATACATGGGGGCACTCTACATACAACCCACCCCCCCCAAAAAAGTAAAAATGGCCGTAGCTGCTATACCCATGACCTCAGGCAAGGTGAGCCACTCCTTAACATCTTTGTAGCTGGAAGAAAGCACTTTAAAAACATAGTAAATCGTTGGAAATCTAGCGTGCTAGAGTACTAACAACACAGTTGAAAACAACACTGTTCAAATACTTATACACGGTAATTTTTTTCTTTGTTTTGGATTTTTTCCCCCCTTTTTCTCCCCAGTTGTATCCGGCCAATTACTCCACTCCTCCGAGCCGTCCCGGTCATTGCTCCACCCAGGGCGCCGGAATGATGCCCCCCCCACTTTTACCCTCTTTCCACATTTTTTTTAAAGTCAGGAATCCCTGTATCCCCGCTAATGCCCCTATATTGCAACACTTACGGTAAAAAAGACGTTTCAATCATTCATGTCCACTCTTAAGAAATTAGGTCAAATAAAGCACGCAGACATAAATCAGGAAGAATATTCACATTTTAACCCAATCAAAGGGTACAGTGCAACACAAATCAAATGCATTGTAGCCTACATAGCAACCATTGAAATGATATGTGTTTGCGTTGTCTGTCTGTTTGAGCCGTTAAGTTAGCTAACGTCAGCTCTGCTAGCAGGCAGCAGAAAGAGTGGGATTTCAAAACTGAATACAATGTATCACTTAAGCGCTCAAGCTCAACACAGAACGCTACATTGAAACTGCCGAACTGCAACAAAGTAAAAAGATGGGGCGGACACGTGTCTTCAATAACATGCTTTATGGTAGACTCGTTTGGTCTAGTCAGAAAGGCACGAACTGAGGAAGCTTCTTGGATGAGAGGCGAAACATCTTCACAGATATATACCAAGTCCAGTTGCACTTGATTCAACTCCTTTGGATAACCATGACCTGGATGAATGAGAACATTCACAGACACAACGTGCTTTATTGTATTAAAACCGCAAATACAGGCATACGGAGCTGCGCTCCAGTGCGCAGTGCGCTCTTATAGCACTAGACAGTACACCCCTGCACACGCATATATATCATTGTTATCCCCCCCCACACACACACACACACACACACTTACTTCTGAAATAAGTGGCTCCACCCCCTCTGCCGATCCGGGGAGGGCTGCAGACCACCATGTGCCTCCTCCGATACATGTGCAGCTTCTTCTTTTAAACTGACAGTGAAGGGTTTCACCAGGGGGACATAGCATGTGGGAGGATCACTCCAGTTCCCCCTCCCCCGGAACAGGTGCCCCGACAGACCAGAGGAGGCGCAAGTGCAGCCACCAGGACACATACCCACATCCGGCTTCCCACCCGCAGACACGGCCAAGTGTGTCTGTAGGGACGCCCCACCAAGCCGGAGGTAACCTCAGGTATTCGAAGTGGCGATCTCCGTGTTGGTAGGAAACGGAATAGACCGCCACACTACCCGGGTGCCCATGCACGGTACTTTTCTAAGCAATGTGCGGACAGAGAATTATTTAATCAAAGTAACTTCTGGGACACATTTTGTTTTTATGTGCTCACTTTAATGCATTTATTCACTACACTTGGACGATGTGTTGATATACTTACATACAGATATGTACCAGGGTCCCCAACACCCACATAGGAGGGTCTTTGGTGGCCCAGTCTCCCTGCACACTTGTGCATCCAACCCTCCACAGCCTATCCACTCCAGTCATGCAACGTTTTTCACCTGAGTGTGAGGTGCCCTAAAAGCAGTTTGAGTCTATTAGGCTGTTATTACCTTACACCAGTATACACAGCCTTTAATTATGCTCTACTTTTGGAACAAGAACATGACGCATTATCGTTACAGCTATGTACACAATTATGATTTTAATTTCTTCTTCAATGCCTCTTTGTTCTTTGTACCCACTGCAAGGTGCATACTCTTCTTTTCCTCCAGGCCAGGCAATGACAGTTGGAGTCTTTCAGGTTTGTTTCTTTTCCTGGAGCTGAATTCTGGCCTCTGTGTTATCCAGTTTCTGGGAGCTCTTTTCTTTTTCGGTGAGTGGGAAATTCGTTAAGAGTGAAGGAACTACACATCAGTGAGTCTGAGTTCTGTGTGAGTAGACATTATCGGTAAGGACACAGTTTAATATGGCTGACCTCAACCCTCGGGCCCTTAACGGTGTCTCCTCAGAGTCCTGCAGGGGTTGAGGGTGAGATCTTCGTCGCTGACCTCTGTTTTTGACCTCATTCTCAGCTGCCTTTCTTTGGGGATAACAACATAATTATAGTCACATAACAAGCAGTTAGTTCTTCTTCTCATTGTCCATGTGGGTTTTGAAATGGGTGAAAGCTCATATTACAGCATTACAAGTTTACTCGTTCTGGAAAGTAATGCAAAAATGGTGAGATACAATACTATACGCCCATTTGCTCTCGTCTGACATAACAGTCATGAAACATTACTTTTCTCTTACCGATAATGACAACGTCTAATACAGATAAGTAAATTGGATTATGTCATAGCACCTATGCATTTTTACAGCATGTAACTTGATAGAGCAGCTGAAAATAAAGACCTAAGCCACTGATGAAAATGAAAGGCGGTTTATTGAACAGTTCAAAATGTCATAGTTGACGACTCAAGCAAGGTCAAAATTCCAGAAATTCAACATAGCAAAAAGCCAAAACGGCTTGCTGATACTGAGTCAGTAAACAGGCAGTGTTTAATACCAGCAAACCGGATCCGAGACGGCAGGCAAAAATCGAAAGTTGGTAAACAGGCAGAGTTCATAACGGGTAATCAGAAAACAACGGTTTAGGGTTTTATTGAACGACACAGGGAAAGATAATGGCTCGATCTGGCAAACAACACACAAAATGGGAGGTAATGGGGAGGTAATGGTATACGGGGTTGGCTGATGGCAAAACCAGGGACAGGAACTGAAATGACAAGACGGGTGAGTACTTCAAAATAAAACAGGAAGTAATGAATGAATAACATAAAAGAATGAAAAACAAAACCTAGGGGGCAGCGCGGGGCATCACCCACTGCCAGTAGTTCAGTATTATTTGCATGAAGGGATAAGAAAAGGAATATTAAGTTGAATTAAGGGTTTTATTATAAATAAAAAAACACCTACGACCATTGCTGATAGCAGAAGTTCACATAATGGCAGAGTCGGGAACACACGGTCGTTGAAATTATGAAATCCGGAGTGTATTCCTGGAATTATTTGTATTCCTGCTTTGTGGCAACAGAGATACCTGTAGATAATTTTGGGTCAAATGAAGACACATTAAAAATAGATAGAAATAGAACACATTGAAAGAGTTAATATGTAGATCACTGTGTGTGTGTGTGTGTGTGTGTGTGTGTGTGTGTGTGTGTGTGTGTGTGTGTGTGTGTGTGTGTGTGTGTGTGTGTGTGATGTGTGTGTGTGTGTGTTCTCTGTGGATTGTCACCTTGTCATGGTAGAGAACCTTGCATGGTCCTGAGATCCTGAGAGCAATGCCATCTGGAGCTATGCTGCTGGTAGGGTTACCCATGGTAGTAAGATCAAGGGGGAGGTCCCTGACAAAGAGCAATCCAACCAAGACCTCAATGGTGGAACAGGTGGAGGATGATGGCTGACTTTACAGAAGCATCACAACGACTGGGAAGGCGGATGAAGGCTGCAGCAGAAATGGACCCCCAGTCGTCTTGGACTCCATGACATTAGATCCTGACCCAGGACTGTCAAGGACTGTGTAGTGGCTGTCTGTGCACCAGTCTCCCCACGTTAAACAGTCACGCACAGGCGTCCTCCAGAGGACAGTCATACTCGCTTCGAGTGACCACCGATGATAGTGTGTGTGTGTGTGTGTGTGTGTGTGTGTGTGTGTGTGAGAGAGAGAGAGAGAGAGAGACAGAGAGAGAGAGAGAGAGAGAGAGAGAGAGAGAGAGAGAGAGAGAGAGAGAGAGAGAGAGAGAGAGATAATCAATGGCTGGGTGTCAGGCAGACATAAAAGACACTTTTTTCATAACTACGTCACTGGCCTTTTTTAATGCAGGTGTAACCATGCACCTGGAGAGGAGATAGGGACCACTAGGTACTCCCCCTACTGAAACACAATGATGACTCAGCCAGACTTGTTGAGGCATCAGCTGTGCTCCTATGACCTCCATAAGTTATGGAACTGATGATGATGATGAACCATGTACAGTGGTCTGATTAGTTGCTATTTCATGATGCAAAACATCTGGGGGTGTGGGTCCTGGACAATAGGGGCTCCCTACTTCTCAGCTCCTTTGAAAGGCCATGTAGTGGTGGAATTTCCTTTTGTGAATACAAATATTCAGTATCAGAATATCCATTTCAGACTTTTCTCTCATTGCCAGCATATAAAGAAATTTCAGCCTCAGACATGTGGATTTCTGTTTCCAAGTCATTAGTGTCATTCATCAGAACATCCTAGTTTGGCAAGAGAAGATGTGGTGACATTGTCAGCATGTGGTGGAGACAGCAATAGGATCGCCCAGTCACTCTACATTGGCAGTTGCACCTTCCAGACACTGAATCAAAGCTGAATCTTGTGCCACCAAGTTTGCATCAGCTGTCTGTTTTGTTAGTGTACGTTGAAAAGAGCAGCCATCTCTTGGAGTAGCCCAGATCACCATGAAAGATGGGGTAAAAAGCGTCTACTCCATTTTCAACCGCAGTTCCATGCAACTCACACTTCTCACTCCATTCTTTTGAAATTAGTCCTTTGTCATGCGTTCCCTTTAAAGACTGAAGTGTCAGGCTGGCAGGTGGTGTATATGGGTCTGCATGTCGTGCCTTCTCGAGATGTGCACACTCTTTTTCAGGGTTTCCTAATGTTCCTCCAATCTTCCATTAGTTGCTGGCAGTTGTCTTCTTTGCATTCAGTGACAGGACATGGATGGGGACTAGAGGGCCATATGTGTATCTAGGGGTGGGATATTCCATTTTGGCGGTCGATGCACACTGAGTGCATGCTGTTTACATTGTGCACTCCTCTAAGGGGCCTTCTTAAGTTATTGGGTGCATTGAAAGTTGAACCACAGTGTGGACATGAGAAAGTGCCTGCAGAAGGCTTCTCAGTGTGAAGGCTCCTTTCACTTGTGTTTTTGCCTATTTAAGTGGATGGTGTCTTCTGTGAAAAATATAAGGATGCATAAGCAAGTGTTAATTGTTCAGGGACACGGTCAAATACCCAGCGCGGATCAGGAGTGGTATGTCGGTAGAAAACAGCAAAGGCCACTGGATCAGTGAAAAATTGCATAATCAGGGCCCTTGATGAAACATAAGTGTAAGAATTGAAAATAAATTTCTACATTTCTTAATAAAATAGTTCAGACTGTGAAAAATGTTGACAGCATGGGGTTTGGTGGCTGTTAAATGCTGTGAATGAGAACAAGTTACCAAATGTCTATATCGTGCCCCTCCTGGCAGATATAGGAACCTGCTTCTAGATTCATGCCAGTGTTGGAATTTACAGTGGAGACTATATCAGATGTAATCAATACATACATACATTGTCATTTCAGACTATCCGAAGATAGATCATAGTGAGAAAACACCCAGACTTCTATGCCAATCATACCTTACCATAGAAAACGGCTGATAGCAACCGGTTACTCATTCAAATTAGGGTGAAAAATAAATAATATATAAGGATATAAGGCGGCAGGGTGGCGCAGTGGTTAGCGTGGTCGCCTCACAGCAAGAAGGTCCTGGGGAAGTCCAACCTTGGGGGTCGTCCCAGGTCGTCCTCTGTGTGGAGTTTGCATGTTCTCCCCGTGTCTGCGTGGGTTTCCTCCGGGTGCTCCGGTTTCCTCCCACAGTCCCTAGCTGTGAATGTGTGTGTTGGATGCTGGGATAGCCTCCAGCATCCCCGAGACCCTGAGAGCAGGATAAGCGGTTTGGGTAATGAATGAATGAATAATATGCCGTATGTATGCCTGGTTAATGTTCCACAACGTGGAGTTTTATAGGACGTAATGTGTGATCACTTGATGTAATGTACGATCGCATTCCTGTAATAAATTAAACATGCCAAAAAATAATACAAGTATTATTTGTTTAGTTGGCTGAATTTCTGTTATGGATTAGTCAGACTGGCTACGGGGGCTAGGCTAACAATAGCCACGTTGCTACCTCTAATAGCTTTGGTACATCGGCAAGCATATAGGACACATTCCTTTATTAATGGCGCAGTGTTGCACTAATATCCTCAATAAAGACAAAACATATATATTACGGCAGTACTTGTAAAACTAGCCCTCTGCCATTAAATTTGCATATGGGGGCGGTACTGGTGTGACACGCATTTTCGCACATGAGTTATTGGAATGAGGCGTCACTTGTTTCTGGTTGTAAATGGGCCAACGTTGTATAGGTTACATGTCTGTGAATGTTCTCATTCATCCAGGTCATGTTTATCCAAAGACGTTGAATAGGTTACCAACACACAAAGGTATACAACTTTGTTATAATGTGTATAAGGCTTAATTAGACACGTTTAAATCCCACCTGCAGCTACACTCTCGCCCACAACAGTATGCAATATGCTTGAATAACGGATTGGAAAATGAATTGTTTCAAAAAATAACCAACAAAAATAATGAGAGCGGTTTTCGACTATGAACCTTTTTGGTGTTTTTTGACTCATGAATTCAAGATCAATAAAACTGATTTTAAAGTGTTAAGATTTCTAAGCAGATAATGGCAGATAATGACATTATTATTGGATAGAAAATGTGATTAATCATTTAATGTTTCAATGCTGAAACCTGAACTGATTTTTTAAATTATTATTTGGCTTAAAAGTACTAAATACTATTCAGTATAATGTACAGCGGGATGCCTGGTCACCCTAGCGAAAGTCCTTGTATGCCCAATATAAACATTGAAGTTTAAAATTCACATTTCTGCTGCATTGTAAATCCAGCGGTTTCATCCAAGCATTAAAGGAGAAATCCTCCCTTTTATGTCTTGCGCCCTAAGCATCCCTGTGGCTGTATCTGTGTTTTGCCTTCGCGCCTTTGATGAGGGCCATTAGGGGGCTTTTCACAGTGGTCGTGGGAAGACCCTGCAATTCCAATTTTGCCGTTTTTATCGGTTTTGTTCACCTAAATGACTTGGCTATGTTATTATTTTAATATGCAATTAGACATCTGAATGATTCTTTGTGATCTGGCCCTATAGCATCGACGAAACCTTTTGGAGATCCTTGGGGCTAGTTTGAAAAACAGGCGTTGTTGTTAAAAGAAAACTATTTTTTTTTCTGAGTTGACTTTTTGTAGATGCGGGGTTAGACAGCACCATTAAATTCTCAGGGCTCTGTGGGCGTCAAGTTGGACCTCCTAGGTTTGTCTTTCAGGCCCACAGACTGGTGAGTCATTAGCAGCCCGGCCAATGAGTTGATCAATAGAGACGGCAAGTACAGTTACAGTGGTTAAGTTTTAAGTAATGGCTAAATCTCTGAAAGGAGATGTCGGTGCCATGTTTGCCCGGCAGGACAACAATCGCTTCCTTTTATGACCGGTATGAGTGCTTGAGCATCAAAAATGCTCTTGTGAGTAATATTCAGAGACCTGCAAAATTGACCCACTATTCACAGAGGATCAACGGTTAACTATCCACCAGCATATCTCTGGATCCTCTCTCCGCCTACAGAAACCCACACATAAACAGACGGTGTTAATTATGCACAGGTCCTCATTTCATTGAGCGATGATTCTACAAACCCAAATCACGACCCTGCTGCACTGCTGCTTGACTTTTTTTTTGGGGGGGGGTTCCCCCCCCTTTTCTCCTCAGTTGTACTTGGCCAATTACCCCACTCTTCCAAGCCATCCCGGTCGCTGCTCCTACCCCTCCGCCGATCCAGGCAGGGCTGCATACTACCATACACCTCCTCCGATACATGTGGAGTCGCCACCCACTTCTTTTCACCTGACAGTGAGGAGTTTCACCAGGGGGACGTAGCGCATGGGAGGATCACGCTACCCCCCTCCCCCTGATAGCCATCAAAAAAAGACATGCATGTTAGGGTTAGTACTCCCATCTGTGCCCTTGACCGAGGCATGGCAAGACGAACTGGAGTTGGTCCCCGGGTGCTGCACGGCGACTGCCAACTGCTCCTAGCTACACAGCTAGGATGGGTTAAATGCAGAGCATAATTCCCCTATGGGAATCAATAGAGTATATCAAAATAAAAAGAAAAAAAGATCAAACAGGCACTCCGACCGACCAGAGGAGGCGCCAGCGAAGCAACCAGGACACATACCTACATCTGGCTTCCCACCCACAGACACGGCCAATTGTGTCTGTAGGGACGCCCGATCAAGCTGGAGACAACACGGGGATTCGAACCGGAGATCCCCTTGTTGATAGGCAACGGAATAGACTGCTGCACCACCCGGACTCCCCATGCTGCTTCACTTCAGGCTCTTTATTCCATCATGGCTGTCGATGTAGTGACGCAAACATGGACAGCAAGGAGTTAACACACACTTGCTTGTTGTTAAGTGGACTTTTGTTTCTACTGTGTTGTCTAAATATATATTCATCCAGACATGGGCAGACACACACACACACACACACACACACACACACACACACACACACACAGGCAGGCAGGCATGTACACACACCGGATCACACGCATGCATGGATCCACACAAAGAATGTGCTTTAACCAATCCTGATCTTGTTTCCACCAATAAAGCTCCCTGCTGGGGTGAAGCCATTCAAGCAAGACACAGTCATACGGGTGCACATCAAACACACGAGAAACATCAGTACGTCCACATGCCAGGCAGGCGGACACGCAGCCACTCACATGTGTCCGTCCACATGGACCCAGAGTGACGCTTTATCACTCTTTGCACGGGTATGGCAGATGAAAGGCAGTGTGTGTGTGCCTTTGAATGTGTCATTTGTATGGGCATGTAGGCTTTGACCCTTGACCTTCTTACTGTCAGCCGCTTGTTACTTTAGTAATCTAAGGAACTAACACAACAAACAGCTTTGCCCTACTATTCTGGATAAGGGCCTCGGCCTAATGTTAATCATGTTAAGATATAAATCTGTGCAATTGTTGGCATGTGTGTAGGTGATGAAAGACAGCCAAAGGACATTTATGTAGCAGAAAATCGAGTCCAGAGCCTGGCAGTGGAGTTGAATCCTGGGAAAGGTCAAGGGTCAGACTGATGTGCCCCCTAGGGTGAGACGTTCACCCTCGAGCACCATGTATGTCCTTGTATGTGTATGTTTGTAAGTCTGTGTGTGTGGGTGGGGGTGGGGGTGAGATGAAGGAAAAAGGGATTGATTGTCGGGGTAAAAACGGGGTAAAAACATCAGGTGAGAGCAGTGGTAACAGGTGAACCGGTAAGAGATTGATCAATCATGCTGCATGTAAGAGAGAGAGAGGGGGAGATATAGAGCGTGTGTGTGTGTATGTGTGTGTGTGTGAGAGAGAGAGAGAGAGAGAGAGAGAGAGAGAGAGAGAGAGAGAGAGAGAGAGAGAGAGAGAGAGAGAGAGAGAGAGAGAGAGACAACATGCTGCCTGTGGAACATCTGTCGACACGTCTGGTCACTTAGCTTTGGTGAGAGGAAACACTTAAAAAGAGAAAGAGACAGATTAAGAAAGAAAGAAAGCAAATGTAAGTTTGAGTTTGTCTCCTCTTCTATGTCCTTTTTCTGTTCGCCCTCATCCTTTTTCTGTCTCCTTACTAGCTTGTTGCACAAGTAAATAAGGTACCCGGATGGGACCTTGGTTAAATAGAATTTACATTCAAGGGGCTTCCGGATAGCATGGCGGTCTATTCCGTTGCCTACCAACACAGGGATCGCCAGTTTGAATCCCCGTGTTACCTCCGGCTTGGTTGGGCATCCCTACAGACACAATTGGCCATGTCTGTGGGTGGGAAGCCGAATGTGGATATGTCTCCTGGTCGCTGTACTAGCGCCTCCTCTGGTCGGTTGGGGCGCCTGTTCGGGGGGGAGGAGGAACTGGGGGGAATAGTGTGATCCTCCCATGTGCTATGTCCCCCTGGCGAAATGCCTCACTGTCAGGTGAAAAGAAGCGGCTGGTGACTCCACATGTATATCGGAGGAGGCCTGTGGTGGTCTGCAGCCCTTCCTGGGTCGGCAGAGAGGGTGCAGCAGTGACTGAGACGGCTCAGGAAGAATTGGATAATTGGATGGGTACAATTGGGGGGGGGGCAGGGGAGCATTTCCAAATAACCCAGGGCATTTGTTTTACTATATCTTGAGTGCCAGAAGAGTGGAATTTGTTGCATGGAACAATATAATAATTGTACTGCTGTCTCAGACAGCACGTCTCACACTATCTAGCCCTGATACGGGGTACACACAACCCATCTGGTGCTCCAGGTTGCCTGTAATAAACACAAAAATGTGATCTGCAAATATGGAGTGAGCAAGCCCACAAACATATTCAGCCCAAACAAGGCAAAAACAATGGTTTCATCGTTCGGAAAAAGTGATGTTGGTGGATCCCAGAGCACTCACAGCTTCTGCAGAATGCACACATTCTTTTGAGTTTCACACATTCCCAAACCTTCCATGAACAATCCTCGAGCTCACAGCTGTCACAACCAACAGACATGCCCATTTATCCAGCAACAGAGATTCAGGGATTTTGGGAAAACAATGCAAGAAATGGAACGGGGGAAATCGTTGCGCGTATTCCCGCACGTCTGCTGTTTGTTTTAAATGCTTGGCGTGCCAAAGTGGGTGGAGCTAATAACACTTGAATGATTCAGATGAGGTCAAGAACTGCACTAAATAAGGGTCGGTCAATAGATCTGTGACAGAAAGAACTACACATGTGCTAATTAATTAAAAATCAAGTAACTTAGCAGTGTGACCAGCAAAATATGGATTCCCCCACTGAGACAATGGCACGGTCAATACATGTTTCCAATGCAGCTGATCAGGGTCAAGGTAAATGATGCAAGGCCAGTTCAGCATTCAGCCCTGCTGGTGCCTCGACAAAACTGTGGTGTAAAACTATCCACTGCAATGCAATGCAATGCAAAAAAACAGACAAAACAAAAACAAACAAACAACAAAAACCCTTTGCTTTGTATAGATTCAGATGTGTTCCACTAACATGTATGGCAGTGACACATTTGGCAAGGAAGAAGTGATCCAAACACAGATTAGAGAAGGAGGTATGCTTTCTGGGGATAGCAGGTCATGGTGGTGTTTCTTTTTTTGGGGGGGGGCAGAAGGGAGAGGGGTGTGCAGAGGTAAAGGTGAAGAGATAAATAGATGGAGATAGAATGAGAATGAGAAAAAAAAGTTTTCGACCAACAGGCCGATGCAAAAGCAAATGAAAGGCAGAGTCGGCAAAAGAGTAAGAGATAGAAAGATGCTGAGATGAGATACCCCCCCCCCCAAAAAAAAGATGGATTAGGTTCATAATGTAATACTCTGGCTGTTCATACTCGGAAGGTCAAAGGTAACTGGCTTTCCTTCCCATTGTCTCCATCCTTCTCCCATTATTACATGCGCGCACACACACGCCCGCACACTTGACTCTCTCTCTCACACAGCATGACTGATCAATCTCTTACCGGTTCACCTGTTACCCCCCTCCCCCCCACCTGCCATTTTTATCCCGGTGCAATTACAATCAAGCCCTTTTTCCTTCATCTCACTAACACACACACACACACACACACACACACACACACACACACACACACACACACACACACACACACACACACACACACAATTGCTCTGAACAGCATCCTTGCCCTTAGACATTGCTCTGTCAGGGTAAGGCACATCACAATGGTCCCTCGCTGCTTGTCGTAGACCGCTCATCTCTCCCAGGGTGACACGGCTGGTTTAGGGCAAGTAGGGATTGAGGGAGAAAGAGAGAGAAGAAAAAAAAAATCCTCTGACCCCATTCTGACAATGAAGTCACAGAATCCTGGATCAGCGAAGGACTGCTTCAGACAGGTTTCTTACCGACTTTAATATGTGTGTGTGTCTGTGTGTGTGTTAGTCAATCAGTTGTTCAATGAACCTGCCTTTGAATAAGAACCTGTTTATCAGGCTTTCTTCACGTGTGTGTGTGTGTGTGTGTGTGTGTGTGTGTGTGTGTGTGACTCTCTGTGCACCTGCGTATCTGTCCTCTGGTCCTTGTTTGTTTGTGAGACTCTGTCTTGCTTCACTGTTATTGCGTTCTTCAGAGATCATCCGGTGGCATGGGAAAGGATAAGAAAAACCTACTTGCTCGTAGGCAGAATTCCCAGCATGCCATCAGTAGCGTTCAAACAGTTTCTTCTCTGAAATCACTATTTAGATGTAATTTATTGACATCCAGCAGGGGTGAGGGAGTGCATGCAGAGTTCGAGATAATAGAGTAGCATCGAGATTCAGTGAGAGGGAACAGGTGAAGGAGATGGGGGAGAGAGAGAGGGAGAGAGCGGTTTAGGTGAGGCTATAGGGTAGAACAGTCAATTCTCTCTGTATATTTCCTCCTGTGGCCAGCAAGCCATATTGATCCGGGGCTCAGAATGATGAAGTCACACAACGATGCCAAACACTTGAAGCTTGTCCTTGTCCCCACGCAACGTGTTGCTGTCGAGGACGAGGCGGTAAGCCCTCTCTGACAGCGAGCTCATTAACCAACACACACCGCAATGTCAACACTACCTTGTGCCGATGCGACCGCTCGGCAAGCTCTCCCCGGCCCAGGGAGGCCATTTTGAAACGATCACGACACTCCTGCTTGTTTCCGGCACAGACCTCTGAACTGCCGTCGTCACTGCAGGGCTCTCGGACTACGTTCCGGAACCAACCAATGAGGTTTCAGGATCCTGTTTGCTGGCCATTCTGTTTTAACTGGGTGAAGCAAGTCGGAATGATGTGTGATTTTAACTTGTTGGTGAATTTCGCCAACAGCTATGGCTTGGATATTGTCGGTGCAATGCTCTCCAT
>JAJHIY020000120.1:1870000-1885000 GCA_022114975.2 Lampris megalopsis
TTGTAGCAATCCACAGACAGAAGGGCAACGACAGGGAAGTGAAGGGAAATGACAGGGGGGAGAGAGAAAGAGAGAGAGAGAGCAATGCAAACCATAAACAGCTCTTTCTACGCCCCCCTGCCCTGCTAAATTTGAGGGATTATTGTGAATGCTCTGATTAATAAATGTAAATAAGTAATGCTTTGTTGTGATGACAGTTTTGTTTAGCTTTAACAGCTAGCACCTAGTCACTGTCCAATGCGCTACAGGCACTGTGGCTTTTTCGATGTATTCTGTGACTTTTTCTCCCCCCGACCTGCTGGAACAGAACCTTCTTGGGGCTCCGGGGCCTCCTGGTTTACAAATTAACCATCACATGTACATAAGCAAGCAGGCACACACATCTAAAATTATCCTAACACTGGTGTCTAGTTCTCATGTAAACTCAGTCTCTTACCTTTATGTCACCTCTCGACTGAGATTACTGATGTAAGGCGAAACAATCAGCTGGGTCTGCGAAAAACTGTTCGCTTCATTCACACTAACAGTGTGTCCGACCTTTCCTGCACTGTGCTGGTAGGTTTTCTTTATTCCTCTCCACTGATAAAAACATATAAGTTAAAAAATATATGAGTTAATATTCTGTAAAGCAGGAATAGATTGAGATGGGAAGCTCAAGAGACAATTGCAGTGCATAACAAATACTCACACACTTGTCCATTTCTCAGAGTTCTCTGCAAACCGCATAATTTCGACCGTCTGCAAATTAAATGTAGGTAGGTTCACTAGTCATTATGCTAGCAGCGTGTATGGACCTTCACACAGTTGGTTGTCTCTCCACGTCGCCACTCGAGAACTGATAACAGGCTAAGAGGAACAGACAGAGTGGTAGCATTGTTAGCGAGATAGCAGTGCCCCCGCAAGCTTTCAGATGGGCTGTGCACAGTAGTGTGCCCGGGGGTTTCAGTCAGGGCCCTCAGTAACAAACTGCAACCCCTCTCCCCACACTCTCTCACACACACACACACACACAAATGTCTTATATGGGTGCTGATACAGCCAACACAGCCACATATAACATACAACAACATCATGACGCACTAACTCACTATATGCACGACTGGATCAACACCAACAAGACAGCTGATCGATCTTCAACACCTACAACACACACCACTGTGCACTATAGAAGCTATTGCAGCCTCAATCAGCAACCAAATTGCACATGCACGCCACAAGAACAACTAGAAGCGTGTACTCACAGTCCAGATCTCCACAAGATGTATCTCCCCTTCTCCAGTGCTCGGACTTAGTGACAAATCACCTTTTTTTTCGCCTACCAGGAGACGGGACCCTTATTAAAAGACCAAATATTTGTTTAACCATCGCAGTTTTCATGATGTAAAACGAATGAAGGAGAATGACTATCATTCATTCTAAATCAGTAAAACAACGGTGAGAAAACATAGCTCAGCCATGGGAAATGTTTTATTGTAGTTACTGAGTTGATCTCCAGCTGTGGCTGTGTTTAATCCTACTCCATCCATCCATTATCCCAACCGCTTATCCTGCTCTCGGGGTCGCGTCGATGCTGGAGCCTATCCGAGCAGTCATTGGGCGGCAGGCAGGGAGACACCCTGGACAGGCCACCAGGCCATCACAGGGCTTACACACACATTCACACCTAGGTACAATTTAGTTAATTAATCCTGCTCTTGAAATTGTATTTTTAAAGCAGCATTTTAACATTGGAGTTTATGGCACTGCCACATCTAATCCCCCTCATGATGTCAGTTAAACAAACATGGCGGCAAGGTGAATAAAGCAAATTATTTTCGGTTCATCCGGTGTTCCTTCAATTCTCCGGTGCTGAGATCAGCTGTGAATTATTTGCTGATTTGCAGAAATCGACGTCTCGTTTATTTTCAACATTCGTACCCGAACACATAATGTGCACTGTCGCTCCCCAATCTAAATCAGCCATGTGCATGTGTGCAGTGACAGGGAGCAGTGTTGGTCGAGCAAGCTAGAAAGTGAATGAAGAGAGGGAGCGGCGATAGCGAGAACAAATGTTTTCCGAAGGCTTTGAATCACTGCAACCAAAAGAGTTTCTTGATCATACAATCATAACTGTCCACGAACAATTTTAGGCTGATAGGTCCTGTAGTTTGCGAGGATAGACGTGGATGGACACACACACACGGGACCAAAAGCATAATCCCCTCCGAGCTACTGTCTGGCGAAGATCAACAGTTTTCCACAGTTGATTTAGTGTTGACCAGTCACTCACACAACTTCAACAAATTCAATAAAGTAAAGCCACAAGATTATTGTTGCAGGTGTAGGTGCATATAAATTACCCTACAACAATTATCAGAGCACTGCCTTCAATTCAATGAGAAAAATGTGCACAGCCACCTGAAGTTGAAGTCCCAACTCAGTCGAGAGACTCGTGGCAGCCATCTCATGCAAAATTCATCCAGATTCGCAAAAAAACACGAAGTAGATTGGCAACAAAATCATCAGTAGCTGTGAATGTGGTGGCCATTGCGCTTAGTTCGCTCACAACCCACCAAAGGCTCAAGCTCAAAGCTGACGACGACACCGGGGCTAGCAGCAATATATATCGTAGGGCCCTGGAGCATTCTTTCACTTCACATCAAAATTTGATTGGCTAATGATACAGTCACTCAAAGTTGTAATCTGTTTGCAGCTTCGGGCTTGAAGGAAAGGCTAGCAATACCACTAGTGCTGGTTCAAGGTGATGTGTGTACATGACGGAGGAAATCTCTGCTCAGCTCCATGAGAAAACAACTAATTGAATTCAGACACATTTCAGGCACACTTCAATTTAACTATGAAAAACAAATTATGATTTTGATTTTGACAGGGTCAGCAGAGAGAGCCCTGATGGCCCTGACAGCCCACCACTGGCTATGTGACTGTAGGTGTAGCTTCTTCTTCTTTCGGCTTATTCCTTGTTTCTCTGGGGTTGCTGCAGCAGATTTTGTAGTTTCCATGGGTACGCTGTGAGGGAACAGCACCAGTAGTGGCTGTTGTTAACCCGGTCCTTGACTGATCTGGTATGGTGCCTCGACCGATCCAGTATGGTCTTGTCTAGACGCATACTAATTTGGCAAAATTTTACATCGGATGCCCTTCCTGACACAACCACTAACCCTACGGATGGGGGTACAGGTAAAGTGCTGGATGCCATCCTAGTATTCATGGACTTACGCCCATGCTTGTCGCTAAATGTTTATGTAGGTGTATGCCAATTACAAATTCTATGCTCTGTGTCTTTATACGGCTTACCGAGAGCATGGCAATGTGAAATACACATTTGATTGGCATACTTGTAAGTCTTTACTTCAAATAGTCATCACAAATTGGTTTGTTTGGATATGCAAATGAGCACATATTAGACTAGGAACACCGCATTTGACAACATTTGCAGGGAGGCTCCCATGGAAAGGTTTTCACCATACACAGTGTAGTGAGTAAAGGTACACTACACTAACTGTGGGTGATGATTATTGAATAGCAGTAACAGTAGTACCAATGACTCAGCTGTTATTCTTATATATTGTCAAACGGGAAGAATATCTGGTGACTTGAATTATTAGATAGTGTAGTTTGTGATGTTATAATGAACGAAACAATGCTTTGAAAAGTATTTATTCTTTGGCTGCTGGTATGGACACCTGGAGATCCCTTGAACAGAATTTAAGAACCAACGGCGGAGGAATACGCAGCTATATAATGAGCAAAAGTTTAAAAAAACAAGTCTCTACATGTACACTGTTACTGTATATATGTCTACACATATGGAAATTTATTCTCTACATTTACAATGATGTGCAAATCCACCTACGCATTAGCACACATTGGGTTTCTTTGACTTTTCCCTTTCATTCCGTTCTATTTCCATTCTATTTCCATTCCGACACGTGTGCCAAGCACATGGAGGACGTCACCCTCACCCAAGAAACAACCAACCAAATTGCTCTCTGTCTCTCAGTCTTGAGAGCTATATAGTGGGTGTAATTTTTGAACCCAATTACCCACACACACCACTCCCAACTGTGCCAGGCAAGGGCGTAGGTTTGATTTTGTCATTGGTGGGGACATAAAAGCAGTCTGCAGGAGGCCCCCTGCAGGCTAAGGCTTTTTGCATTTATGGTAGCCTTCTGACCGCAATTTCATATTTTAATATCTTAGAATCTGTCTCATAATCACGTTGTTACAAGCCCCGGCCTCACCTGTGACCCTGCCTCGCCTCCTGTCTGAGCTACTACACGGCCGGGTTGCTTCTGTTCCCTGGTAAAATAACACGTTGATGGATGCCTAATGAACAATGAAGAAAAAAAAATTATAGCTTAGCTGAGCGTGTATTGTTATTATTTTTATTGCTGTTGTTGACTCTACACATTAGGAAATGAGAAACTATTTTCATTAAGTGACTTACACTTGGACTTGTTGTAAAGTAGCTCCTAATGTCCACCTTTCTTTTTTGGCTGCATTCCTGACTGAGCTGAGCATATCGCCAAATTAATCTAATTTCCAAATATACACACACACAAACAAACACACACCTATGCACGCACACACACACACACACACAGGCGAAACACGTGAACTGTTAATATAAAGATGGTGTCTTCCGTCTACCTCACTTAGCCTACATGCATTTTTTATAGCTCAAAGTTGTTAAATGGCAGAACAAGCTTGTTTCGTGTATCAATCAATCAATCAATCAATCAATCAATCAATCAAGTTGCATAGGCAGCTGATGAGTGCACTGAGCACGAAACAAGCTTGTTCTGCCATTTAACAACTTTGAGATATAAAAAAAATAATATATATATATAATATACGTATATATATATACACACACACACACACACACACACATACACACACACACACACACACACACACACACACACAGATGCTGTATTGACTGCTTCAGCTCGTTGCTGTGATATATCAACGCCATCACCATATTGGACCAGGCAAGACTGGCCTGTAAACAAATCCAAGCAAATGGGGGAGCTGCGGTTTTTCTGGATAAAAAGCACTATAATGTTTACGTTTCTCAACTGATTTCAGTGAGTCATTTTTTATATTTAAGGGTGTGTGATCTATGTGGAGTGCCAAAAAAAAAAAGAAAAAAGTTTTTTTCCTCCAGTTACGTACAATCTTGATAGTTAGGCCATAATCCACTGAGGAGTGTGTATCAACGTTAGGCCTACATGAACTGAATTACTTACGTAGTGGAAGATAATTCCTTGTCATAAGGAATTGTAAAAACTAACATTTGTCGAGCATGGATTCAGCTTATTTTCCTTGGTTAATACTTCTGGAGATGTCTTGATATAATATAATGTATATGAAATGTGCAGAAAGTTTTTTTTCATTTTGTGGAAATGGCTTTTCCTCTCTATGCCCCCATCATTTCAGCATTTCTTGTGCTGCGGGGCAGAACGCAGCTCATTCACTTTGCAATACTGAAATAAAATTGAAACAGTGCATCTTTAAGTACTAACAATTGAATATCATTCAGAAAAATGGAACAAAATTGGCAAATAAAAATCAAATAGTGAGACACTGGCAGTCAGTCTGCTTTCTGTATGTTTATAGCAGTGAAAGGACACAGATATACTCCAAGACAGACAATTATAAGATAAAATAAGATGTGCCTTTATTGATTGCCAGAGGGGAAATTCAGGTGTTAAAGCACTGTAAAATATTTACATGATCCATCCATCCAACCATTATCCAACTTATCCTGCTGTCAGGATCACGGGGATGCTGGAGCCTATCCCAGCAGTCATTTGGCGGCAGGCGGGGAGACAATGATGATAAGTCTGAGGTCATTCTGTTCGGTCTCGAAAAGTTCATCAGCCCCTTTTGTTACTAATCTTGGTGGTCTGTCAGGTAGTCTTCAGCAGGCTGCTAGGAATCTTGGGGTAATATTTGATGCTAACCTCGGTTTTGATAATAATCAAATCAAACATGTTGTTCGGTCATGCTTTCTCCAGCTCAAACTAATCTCCAAAATTGGGTCATTTCTATCCATTGCCGATCTGCAAAAAGTTGTACATGCTTTTATCTATTCTCGGCTTGACTATTGCCACTCACTTCACTCTGGTATCAGCGAGGGCTCCCTCCATCATCTGCGGTTGGTGCAAAACACCACTGCTTGGCTCATTACCGGGACAAAGAGTCATATCACTCCTGTGCTTGCCTCCTACACTGGCTCCGTTTTATTTCGAATTGATTTTAAAATTTTATTGCTCACTTTAAGGCTTTAAATGGTCTTGCTCCTACATACATTTGTAATTTATTGACTTGGTATATGCCCTCTTGACCATTAAGCTCTGCAGATGGAGCTCTGCTGGTTATTCCCAGGCCTCGGTTTGCTACCAAGGGTGATCGGGCTTTTGCTGTTAGAGCCCCCACACTATGGACCTCTCTTCCTGTCGACCTAAGACTAGCCAAGTCTCTAGCTTCTTTTAAATCTCATCTTAAAACTTTTCTTTTATGAAAGCTTTTTAAAAATGTTTATTTGTTTATTTATACTGTTTTTATTTGTACTCTTACTTATTTGGTCTTGTTGTTATTTTTGCTTTGTCTAGTTTTATTTCTTAGTAAAGCACTTTGTAACATTGCGTTAGAAAAGTGCTATATAAATAAAGTTATTATTATCGCTGGGGGTGGGTCAAAAAGTGACAAGGCAGCGTTCCAAGTAAATTATAAATAACACTTACAGAAACACTGCGTGCAATAGGCTGTGCATTATTAGTCCACCTTCTCTTCCCTCTCTGTCACCCACTCTCTCTCTCTCTCTCTCGCTCTCTCTCTCTCAAGCACACATACATGCACACAGCTTTATCATCAATTTGCAATTTTGGTTTTGGTCAGTGCATGCATTTGAGTGCTTAGGCAAAAAAAAACAACTTGTAAGCGAAGCCTAAGTGGTATCTGTAGCTCTTTTTTTGTCAGAAAGAAGAGGCTGTGTGTGTGTGTGTGTGTGTGTGTGTGTGTGGTTGTGTACGCATGCATCAGTATTGCCCCGGCATTGACCTCTAATCATGCTGGCTCTGTGCTGCTAAGGGCTTGGCTTGATTCTCGTATTTTTGTTGTTGCTTTTTATTTTTCTCATCATACATTTCACCCTTGATATTTTGTTTATCCAGCATGTCTCAGGAGTGAGGAATTTGGGCTGAGAAGGAGCTTATGGGAGTTGAACTTGTTCACCTTCTCTTGTTCGGTAAATCATGACGCAGCATGTAGCTTACCTCACCATCAAAGACCGACACAGACGGGGTAAATAACTTTGTTAGCGCTTCTCGGTTTTGTCATGCTAGGTTCTCACTGTGGTTCAGAATGACTGCAGGGAATGGGACGGGGTGTCAACCTTGAGGAATTTCATGTCAGTAGCACTACTGTGTCGTTTAATTCAATATTTTTGAACTCAGACACACCTGAAGATGCTGGCCCAAATAAATAAACAGGATGAGCAAATCCATGAGACATAAAAATCACTTTGTTCAGCTGATCCAGTTTGCTGAGAATATAAGTGTTTAAGCAAGACACGACGTGACATGTAATAATCCTCTCATGACACCATCTGACATGGCTGAATTTCTGACACAAAGCCTTATTCTTCTCAGATGCTTCATTGCACACCATTGAAATATCATATTTTGAATGCACAGCCAATCTCAACGTTATTACCGGTGCCAGAAGTGACACTGCTTTTTGTATTGTGTTTTTATGCAGTGAGAAAACGAAAGATGCCTAAGAAATATCTCCCATGACCACAAATCATCTATTCCCAGCAGCATTATTGCACAACCCGTTTGGTTTTTGTCACAGTGACTTTTGTGGGCATGGTGGTGATGCAATTCATTCTTAAAGGGCTGGTTTGGTGTCCAAATGCGAACTATTTACATACAACGGAGACAAACCAGTGGATACCTTATTTATATCTGTGCATGCAATCTGAGGGTACTATGTTGAACGGTGCCTAGTTTAGCGCAGTTGCTGCATGGATGTCAACCGGGATCATTAGCAGCTCCTCTCAATAGAAAGGATATATACACCTTCACCGAGGCTGACCATTAATGCGTTTTAGTCATTTGCCTAGCATTAAACATTAACCAACATTTTCACAAAGTTCCCGCAAAATCCTTAAATTTGAATTATAGTTTTGAACTCTCGTTCTGTGATACACATTTCAGGTGTAGAAAAGGATGGTAATGCATCATCTTCGGCCTTGGAAGAAGATGGATATACGTATTACGGAAAAAGTGTCCAAGTATTATAATTTTCAGGATTTTGCACGTATCTGTGAACATTTTCATTAGGAAAAATTGTTAACGACAGGCAAAGAAGTAAATATTAGCAACTGGGCTCGGAGAAGGTGTATTTCCCCTCTTTTGAGGGGAACTGAATGATCTCAGTGCATTGGTGGGACGGTGGCACAGTGGTTAGCGCAGTCGCCTCACCGCAAGAAGGTCTTGGGTTCGAGTCCCGGGGTTGTCAAACCTTGGGGGTCGTCCTCTGTGTGGCGTTTGCATGTTCTCCCCGTGTCTGCGGTGGGTTTTTTTCCGGGTGCTCCGGTTTCCCCCACCATAAAAAAAAGAGACATGCATGTTAGGGTTAATACTCCTGTCTGTGCCCCCGAGGCATGGCAAGACGAACTGGAGTTGGTCCCTGGGTGCTGAATGGCCCACTGCTCCTAGCTACACAGCTAGGATGGATTAAATGCAGAGCATAATTTCCATACGGGGATCAATAGAGTATATCAAAATAAAAAATCCACCGATTGAAATAAGATAGGCTAAACTCTCCATTCAGCATACATTCAAATTACATGCACAGCCATAAAAAAAGGTGTCCACGAGCACGAGTTTGTCTCGTTCAGTGCAGGACAGAAAACAAACTATCCCTTTAACGTCACCGGAAGTCACGTACATAATATCGATTGCTTAAAGTTACTCAATAGAGCCCTGGTGGGCGTCCGGGTAGTGTAGCGGTCTATGCAATTGCCAACCAACAGCGGGATCTTCGGTTCGAATCCCCGTGTTACCTCCGGCTTGGTCGGGCGTCCCTGCAGAGACAGTTGGCCGTGTCTGCGGGTGGGAAGCCGGATGTGGGCAAGAGTGGGGTAATTGGCCGAGTACAATTGGGGAGAAAAAGGGGAAAAATCCAAAATAAATAAAAGAGAAAAAATAAGTAGGGCCCTGGTTACCACATGTGTTGCTGTAGCTTGGCAACCTGTCCCATGTTGGGTAACGTATGAGGTGCCGAGTCATACTTAATGGGAATTGTCGAAACAGGTGGAGTACATATTTGACAAATGAGATTCCTTGAGTCAGTCTACCTGCTGAACAATACCCAGTGAAGCGTACATGGCCTCCGCTCAGCCTAATGCAACAGTGGTGGACATTTTGGCAGGTGGGCGGCAGCATGTGACTCCGAACATCTTTTTTTTCTTTGAAACCCTCTGAGAATCTTTAACAACGCACATGTGTTTGTGTGCACGCGTGCATGTGCATTCACATGTATTGGGGCACACTCGCATCTGTAAGTCAATTCACACGTTTTCTCTCAACACACACACACACAAACACCGCCGCAGTGACGGAGAGGCTGGCTGCACACAAAAGCTTGCTGGCCGTGACCTATGCAGACTGAATGTTAACAGAGGCTTAGGAATGCTTGCTCCTGGAGCAAACTCAAGATGCACACGCACACACACGCACATACACACACACATACACACACACAAACACATACACACACACACACACACACACACGTAATCACAGGCAGGCGTGCTCACTCACTTTGTTAGAGAGCAGTGCTTGGGGACAGCAGGGTTAGATAGTTGTCGACTTGTAGTCACTTTTCCAATACGAGAGAGAGAGAGAGAGCAAAGGGGAGAGAAAGAGAGAGCAAGGGGGAGAGAGAGAGCAAAGGGGAGAGAGAGAGAGAGAGAGAGAGAGAGAGAGAGAGAGAGAGAGAGAGAGAGAGAGAGAGCAAGGGGGAGAGAGCGAGAGAGAGAGCAAGGGGGAGAGGGGGAGAGAGAGAGAGAGAGAGAGAGAGAGAGAGAGAGAGAGAGAGAGAGAGAGCAAGGGGGAGAGAGCGACAGAGAGAGAGAGCAAGGGGGAGAGAGCGACAGAGAGAGAGAGCAAGGAGGAGAGAGAGAGAGAGAGAGAGAGCAAGGGGGAGAGAGAGAGAGAGAGCAAGGGGGAGACAGCGAGAGAGAGAGAGAGAGAGAGAGGTGCACCACCCGCCACTGACAGGCAGGATCAGTGAAGGATACTTATGAAAGAAAAATCTCAGTCCCTCTAAGATTTGCTGTGAATACGCTGGCATTTATTGTTCTCGCCCAGGTTGTTTCTCCCATGGCTCACGTGGCGGGGAAGAGTTTTAGCAGAACGTCTCTCCGTTTGGTGTGGTGCGGTGACTTTTAAGAACAAACTGCACTAACTGAGTTGTTGAAAAGCCTTTGCCGAGGGAATGTTTGTGCAGGCGCCGCTGGAATTAAACCCAACCGATTAATTATTCTGTAGTGTGGGGGTCTAGATGTTCCACACCATATTCTAAAAGGCAGTGATGTCTTGACACGGAAAATGGTGCCTTTGTTTGAGTCTCTGATTATTTCCACAGCTATATGGCTGTGCTTATGTCAATAATGTCTAGGTCCAAGTAAGTGTGTGTGTGTGTGTGTGTGTTTATGTGTGTGTGTGTAAGCTTGTGTTAGCGCATTTGTATGCATCGGTGTATATTAATGCCATGTTTGTCTTGGGTTTGTGAGAAAGTTTTAATTTAGCCTCAAAACATGATTAAGTTTTATGTTAAATAATATTTCATTTTTGTTAAGTGTAAGACCAAAACATGTGTTTATTGTTCTTCTTCTCCTTGTTTCATTTATCGCCCTTGTGCTGCCGAAGTTAGCCATTTCTTGGTGAAATACTTTATTTAGTGCAGTTGGGGGCATATGTTTGTTAAGTGTTTTATAAATAAAGTTTACTTGACTTGACTTGGTTTTGTTTACCGAGTTTCACTTTTGGGAGTGGCCACCCTAAACTATTACGACCGCCTACAGCAACAAACAGCCATAAGACTGCCCACTGAATTCCCAGATTGTCTGGCAGCACTTAGCTATGACCTTTGACCTCTTTGGATAGTTTGGGCAGCCTTTGGGAACTCACCCGTTGTAGCAGTGGGATGTGGGGGTGGGTCAAAGTGGCAGTTTTAAGGCCTGGCCCTTCATCTACCCTAATAACCTCTCAGCAGGAGGTGCAGAGGAGGAAGAGGAGAGGGGGCAGGAAGGAGAGAGGGAGAGGAGGTAAGAGGAGACCTGGCGGCAAGATAAAGGGAGGCGTAGATGTTGTTATCGTCAGCGGAGGAAGGGACATCATTTTACCAGATCCTCTTGGGAGCCAGCAAGTTTTAGGTGCTTCCTCCCAAGCTGTCTTCCCCCTGCCATCAGCGTTTTTGTAATGACCATGACTTTGCCACTGCCTCTTTCACTTTGTATCTTCCTCCTTCTCCTTCTCCTCCTCCTCCGCGTCCTTTATTGCCCATGGTCTTGCATTTCCTTCTTAGTAAAATGTCCGTCTTCCTTTGTCCCACTTCAGGTCTCTGCAGCAGGTTAGCTCTTTGCTGGCTTCACTGCGGTTGCATGAGAAAAGTCGATGGCTGTTTTCACCTTGTGTGTATGTGTCTAGTTAGTTATTGTGTGCGTCAACACTTCAGTGAAAACACAGCACAAAAATGCAGCACATGATATGAGCTATTTGGGTCATCTCCAAAATACATTGATGCACTGTGTTTTTCACAAACAGATGTGAAATGGTCGGCAAACTTTTCATTGTCCAAAGATATCAGAGATGTCATTGCTCCAGGGTTGATGGATTACTCCTACATACTGTTATTTATCTCCATCAATCTGTAGATAATGAGTTTTCCAACTTTTAATAGGCAAACAAAATTTCTTAAATATCTTTTGGGGCTTTATGGGCAGTTGTGTCATTAAATCTGAGAGAATTGAACTCGTTTTTGCAGTGTAAGCCTGCTGGCCTGTAATATATATTTAACTGATGATCCTCAACATTGGCAAGGCTTAACTAACATTTGAACTTTAAATGTCACATTTCCCAAAATGATTTTCCAAAGGGATCGGTGTTTACAAATGTTTTTTGTATGTCTGTCAAGGGTCTAAGGAACAGGGGAGTCGTATGTTGTGCATAGTATAACTGTAAAGCCCTCAGGGGCAAAATTGTGATTTCAGGTTACGCAAATAAATTTGACTTTGATTTGAGCACAAGCTTTAATCTGCTCCTCCTTTGGCTCTGTTGTCTTTAAGAAGAAGAAAAAAAGTGGCCCTAAATTCCTGCCCTGATGGTCTCCTCCTACTTTCCATTCATCCTCCCGTCTGTCATGAACAGGATGATGACATCACTTTTTCCTCCCCGCCCTCATTTCCTCCTGCGAGCCCCCCTCCTCTCTGAGGGGGTGACAGGTGAAAAAGTCGGGGGTTTGTGGAGGGAAGAAGAAGATGGACGGCGATGGCGGTGACGCGACAGGTGTGTTTGTTCACGCGAGGAGTGTGTGTCTTTACACGCTTCCCATCGGCCTCCTGCTGGGTTTCCCACACTAACGAAAAAAAAAAAAACCTCCACAAATGAAGAACAAACAAACAGTGCTGGCCTGTTAAAACACACAGCAAACAACCCCAAACAAGGTTTTTGTTGCTTCTGCTATCTCCAATCAACAATAGACACACTGCTGATTGGATACACGCAAAATCAGATGGTAACGCAAGTCAGTGCCATTAAAAGCCATGCGTGATGTTACAGTTTTCCCTCTTCCATCTCCCCCCTCTCTCTCTTTTTCTCTCACTCTGTCTCTTTCTATTCCCTCACTCTCAGATACATGTACAAACACAAACAAGAAGGTGTAACATAAGGTTGCCAACGAGCCAATTTGGACACCCACAATAGTATAAACAGCGAGATAGGGGACGCTCAATGCGCATCTGATGCAGTCCCCTTCACATGCCTTCAATATTGCAACACATGCACACGCACACGCACACGCACACGCACACGCACACACACACACACACACACACACACACACACACACACACACACACACACACACACAGGCATTTAAATGCCAGTTTGCAGAACAAATGCATAAACAGCCATCAAAAATAGTGCCAGTGGTGGTAGATCAAAGACATCTTTGACACACTTAAATACATTTTTTCTTTAATATTCATTACAAAAATACTTACACACACACACACACACACACACACACACACACACATCACTGCTGTAGTTAACTACAGCTTCTGAAATCTTCACTGTCACACAGTCGGGGGAATTGACAGAACCTGTTATCAGGGTCTCTCACATAGTGATTCTTATCTGGTCTTTCTTCTTTCCATCTTCACTCCTTAAAACATCTGCTTGTGCCATAGTGTTTGTAGTTGTGTGTGTGTGTGTGTGTGTGTGTGTGTGTGTGTGTGTGTGTGTGTGTGTGGATCATCTGTCAGGAGATAGTTAAGTTAGGAACAGTGTGTGTATGTATGTGTGTGGGTGAGCGAGATAGATAGAGAGAGGGAGAGAGAAAATGTCTCACTGTACTTTCTAGATTATCATTCCTTCATGCACTCATTACCTACTACCAAAGAGACCACACAACAATGTTAGTGTTTCTCCCCAGGTTGTCTGCTAAGATTTAGCATTGAATACATTTTCTTTATAGTGAACATGGTAAAGCAGTAGTGCCCTACTTAGCTTGCTGCCACTGCGACCTGACCCCGGAAAAGTGGCTGAAGATGAGATCAGATGGTTAAGCATTGTACCTAACCACTTTGGCAACCATTTAGTCCCCTATGAGCCAGCATGCAGACTAAAGTTGTTTAGACCGCCTGGTGTAAGTGACCTAATTCCGATTTTTTTTTTTTTTTGCTCACATGTAGGCGCAGATCAGATGGAAAAAATTGACAAATTAAAGGAAAAACCTGAATGCTTGACCCTTACAGTGAGGGGGTCCGGGGGCTTTGTTATGCTGTGGGGGGGGGGGCATTTTCCTGCCATGGTTTGGGTCCACTTGTCTCTTAGAGGGAAGGATCACTGCAAATCAATACAGTTATTCTGCGTGCTTGCCTTTATCCTATGATGAGACATTTCAATCCTTATGGGAGTGGTCCCTCCAGGATGACTATGCCCTCATCCACAGGGCATGAGGGGTCACTGAATGGTTTGAGGAGAATGAAAATGATGTAAATCATATGCTAGGGCCTTCACAGTCATCAGATCTCAACCCAATTGAACACCTATGGGAGGTTTTGGACCGATGTGTTAGACAGCGCTCTCCACCACCGTCATCTAAACACCAAATGAGGGACTATCTTTTGGAAGAATGGTGTCCATCCCTCCAGCAGAGTTCAGAGACTTGTAGAATCTATGACAAGGAGCACTGAAGCTGTTCTGGAGGCTCGTGGTGGACCAACACCTTACTCATCTCGTCTCATCATCAGTCACTTCTCCGGGGTCGGGTCGCGGGTGGCAGCAAGCTAAGTAGGGCACTCCAGACATCCCTCTCCCCAGCAACGCCCTCCAGCTCCTCCTGGGGGATCCCAAGGCGTTCCCAGGCCAGAATGGACATGTAGTCCCTCCGGCGTGTTCTGGGTCTACCCCGGGGTCTCCTCCCAACACCTTACTAAGACACCTTATGTTGGTTTTTCCCTTTCATTTGTCACACATGTGTATGTATTATGACTGTGCAACCAGGATTTTGATCACATAAACAGAAATAAATCCGATAGGAATCTGATATCTGCCAATGTGACTCTCATCTAACCACACAGATGGGATTTTTCCAGTCATTGTGAATCGCACATCATTGAAAACGCGACACTCTCGCATTCTTGTTACATTTTGAATGATGTGGTGAACACGGGCCATTATTTACGTCCTCAAG
>JAJHIY020000120.1:1890000-1907500 GCA_022114975.2 Lampris megalopsis
CAGCAAATCAGTCACTGCTGATGTCAGCACAGGAGAACTGGAGGAACCAAAAATAATTCACCTTATTCATCTCGCCGCCACGCAGGAGTGCCGTCGTCTCCAATTTTAAAACTCCGCTATTAAAACACCATTTCAAGAGCTGGATTAATTACAGCCACAGCTGGAAATCATCTCAATAGCTACAATAAAAAAATTCCCATGGCTGAGCTATGTTTTCTTACTGTTGTTTTATGAATGAAAGTCAATCAGCTGAGTAGCCATTCACCTTGATTCATTTTATATTATTCATTTTATATTGTAGCGAATTCGGGGGGCAGTCCGGGATCCGCCACAGCCGAGACGCGAACCAGTGTCTTTTACTCCGCAAGCAACAACGTTAACCAGTCGACTGAAAGGACCGATTCGTTAGTCAAGGACCGATTCGTTAGTCAAGGACCAACGTGTCTACTTATCCATGCACGTTACACTATCATGAAAACCACAATGGTTAAACGCATTTGAAGTCTTTTAACCCATTGATGCCCTGTGGAATTTTATAATTTCCTTTACAACACTTAAAGTAGCTACTAGCTAAGCTAAACACATATCCATTGAGATTTTTCAAATTGGTCAAAGTACGAGGCTACAGCGCAAGTTTCCTTTCTTTAGTTGTTAGTGTAAACTACGAATAAGACACGTTAGCCCCTAGCTAACGGGTCTGACCCTTTAGCCGAGCGGTTAGTGATGTCGCCTTGTGGTGCAGTACACCCCGTATGGAATCCCGCACCGGGCAAGAAAATAACCGGTTACATTGGTGGCAGCGGTGGGATCCGGAAGTGTGCAGATCCTCAGAAGTCTCTTCGGAGCGCGGGAATAACAAAGCGCTAGGGCGCGCTTCCGGGGAGGGGGACGACTGTAAACTAATAATAAGACACGTTAGTCCCTAGCTGACGGGTCTGACCCTTTAGCCGAGCGGTTAGTGATGTCGCCTTGTGGTGCAGTACACCCCGTATCGAATCCCGCACCGGGCAAGAAAAGGTTACATTAGTCACAAGCGGTTGCCGGTTTTTTTGATTTTCCACGGAAACAACTCTGGAACAATAGGTTAGGAATTTCAGATCGCCATCATTTTTGATAAACACAGACCAGACTCTTACAATATAGATTAAAAAAGAAAAATGACAATCTGTTGGTTTTTCTTGGCCCAGTGTTGATATTGTGCAGACCTTTTACATAGTGCCTGGTCATACATTTTATATAGTGTTCCTGTGGGATGTTCAGTAGGAATAAAACGTCTGTTTTATATAACTGTTTTTCACGCCAACTCAATATGTCTGATACTTTGTCTTCCCCTTCCTTTGTCTCACACACACACACACACACACACACACACACACACACACACACACACACACGCATGCACGGGCGCACATATACTACTACTATCAGCAATTCTGTTTATTATAATATTATATATAAACGTTTTGAAATCTGTTCAAAAGGTAGCTTATAGTCAAATGCATTTTAAAATATCTGACTTTAAAATTCAAAGCAATGCATTTAAAATGTAATGCGTAAAATATCTCACAATTCAGCAGTTCAAAAACAGTATTTCACAACCAGCATTTCATGCAAACTGTAATTATGAGGAATATTTAACTTCAAATTACGCAATTGCATAGAAATTTAATTTATCATCCATAACAGTGCTCAACAGTTCTTTGCTTGGTAACAGTTCCTTATCTGGGGTTGAAGCCTTTCTTGCTTTTCTTCATTAGACACGCCTTGTCTCTTACAGTGGCATAGATGTTCTGAATTGGGCAAAAAAAAGATTAGTTTCATTGTTTCATGATACCTTTCAGAAAGTACTATAAACTATCATTGTAAATGCTAAACACCAGCAATCAGTATATGATGAGGTGCTGTACCTGTTCATTGGCTTCATGTTGTTCCCATCACTTTTCGTGGAATGCGGCACAACAGTGGATGGTGAAGTAGGGCCTGGCATTTCACACACATCACTGTTGCCCTCTTTCCGCAATGAGGGCAGACCCAAGGCTGCAGTCCTCATCCTGGGTAGTGGCTTCTCTCATGGCTTCTACCACATTCTGTCACCTACAGCTGTGTGGCAGTGCTGGTGTGCAGTGCATTGTGTATAGAGGTTGCTGTCTGGAGTACCTTAACCGGTACACCTTCACCACATTTCTTCTGAAGGCGAGGAGATCCATTGGTCTCTCTATGCTCCTGCGAGACTGCTGGTAGAGAAGCCATTCATTCTGCATTGCCACATCTGGTGTGGACCTGAAGAAGTGTGCCCACCAATTCTTCGAATGGACACTGATGCAGTAGTAGCTTTCTTCGTTCCATTCTGTCAACACCTCCCATGTTTCTGTTGCAATAACTCACAATCTGAGGTTGGTCGACCTGAATCCTCTCTCTCTATGCTTGGGAAGAGAGAGCAACCTTTTTGATGGGCATCACAGTCTGGTGGTTTGAATCAATTGTCACCATGCTGTTGTTGTGCCACTGTGTGACAACTACCTTGAAGAGGGGGGAGTAGTGGTAAACATAGCTTCACCTGGGCTTCTTTTTCATAGTCATTTGGTCTTCAAGTGAGTAGTCCTTCACACGGTTGGCCCTGAGGGTTCCTGTGGCACCGATTCTCTTCTCACCAAGGGCCTGGAACAAGGAGAGGGATGTGAAGAAGTTGTCAAAAGTGACGTGAAATCCTACATCCTTTGGCCGTGAATCTAAAAGCTCCATAACCATAGAGCCAAGCCTGATATCATGCAATCTGGCACACTTCCCAGCATAGGGTTGGCACTGGATAAGGTATCCCAGGGTTGTGTTGAGGCATCATATTTACCAGGGGCCTAATATTGCCACGTTTGTCACCAGGGGGAGGACTGTGGTTATCCACTAAGTGTTGAAACCTGAGGATGTCTTCAAATCTCTTCCTGGTCAATAGCTGGGATCTAGCAGCATTATGGACATCAACATTCTCTTCCCACATCACGTGACACTGTGGCACTGTGCTGTAGCCATTTATCAACAGCCCCACCAAGAAGGCTCTCATTTAATTTTGGACACATTGTGGTCGTGCTTCCCCTTGTATGATGTAAATAAGTTGCTCTGGTCACATAAGTAAACAACCAAGTCATTGTCGAAGAACTCCTAAAACCATAAATATGGTTCCCACCTCCGTCTCTCTCTTGGGAAGTTCTCTCTTGGACCATTTTTATCTTTGACCTTTGTCAGCTGTAGTTCCAGGTTGTTCAGTCATGTCGTCAGCACTCACAGGTGTATCCACGGGTAGGCCACCCTCATTCTGTGCATTTTTAGTGTTGGCGTTGGTACTAGCCACTTACGATGCTGCTTCATCTTCAGCACTCTCATCATAATTGAGCTTGTCTTTTTTCTCCATTTTTGTAGAGGATCACATCTGCTACAGCATCTAACTGATGACCTGACAAGTTGTCCGGACCTGGCCATTCAGTGCATAAATGTTTCTGAACATGTCATCATAGTAACCTGTATTTCAGGTAGTGTTTTTGTGAAAAATGATAAAATGAGTAACCCCATGTGACTAACGAGTAAATATAGTATGATACAGAAATGGGTGTATCTCAAAACCTATAAGGAGTTACATCAAATGCTTGATACCATTGGATTCAAAACAACTTCAATTTCCATAATATGTGCTTTGACCCAGTGTAAATCTGATATTTAGCATGTCAAGTGAATGTTAAACTTATTTTTGTGTTTTTTTTTTTTTTTTGCATTTTTAAAAGAAAATCAGTTTTGGCTACCAATTAAGGCATGAGAAATGTGTAAAATCAAAAATTCTGATTGTGTCACGTATAGCCACATGTCTTGTCAGTTTCCACAACAATTTTTTTGTATGGTCGTTAGTCATTGATGGGTTAATAAGGGCTTTGAAATTATGATAGTCTGATCTCTGTCATTTCATGTCAGACTTGGTCGCTTTCATGCGAGGGTTCATCTAGGAGGCTGTGCATCCAGAGGTACGTAGATTTTTTTTTTAGCTTGAGCGCTGCATATTAAATAAAATTATTTCCATATTTCCCATTTAGTTGACTTGTCTTATAAAGGCAGGAAAAAACACTGGTTTGTCTGTCTTTGTGTGCGTATATTTGGCTTCTCCCAGTAGGCGAGAAAAGGGTGGTTGCCAAATTCATGCACCGGAGAAGGGGAGATACGTATGCCTGGCGGAGAGCCGCAGTCTACTGAGCGCACTCTAGTTTACTTTGACATTATTCAAGTTAGTGAAGTTTGCTTCAGAAATAAACAAATTAAAGAACTACCTAACCGAAGAAGTATAGCCAATAGTCATTGACAATTATTTAAAAGCAAATGAGGTAATTAAATTAATTGTGTGGAGTAAACTAAATATGAATTAAGTCAGTGAAAAAAAAATTATCGTGATTAAAGATGCAGTTTATTTGGGTTTAAAGCTTGGAAACATATCCAAAATGTATGTGTGTGTGTGTGTGTGTGTGTGTTTTAATGAATCAAGGGGAATAAATAAGCGAGACTACTCTGTGGGAAAATACTGTCACAGAACACTGTTTTGCTGCACTTAAGCACTTTTATAAACTGTTTTTAGGCCAAACACCAAAGAACATGCATCTTGAGATTTACAATGTATTTCCCAATGGAACACAGCTGTTTGTGGTTATACAAGTTGTGTATAGCAGTGATTTTTAGCTATGCAATGATCAGTGATGTCTGACTCATCATTTCGAAATGGCTGTCCACTGGAGGCTTGTATTATCCTGTGGCAGGCAGTGAAAGCTTGTTTTATTACTCCCCCCCCCTTTTTTTTTCGGGCATACTGATGGGTGACATTCCCTGGGCCAGTCTAGATTATGCCTTTGAGTGAAATGACTCTTTCATGTTATTATTTATATAATGATCTATTTTCATATCTTTTTTTTGTTCTTTATTTTTTTCCTCATTTCGCCAACACAGTACCGCATTCACTGGCAGGCCGGGTAGACCTCGTGAGGTAACAATGTTGAAACGTTCTTTAATCATTGCGATGATAATTGTTGCCATGCTAGTAATGATTGTTATTCTACAGATGAGAACCATTTTAAGCACATGGGAAACACTTTCCTCTGCTACACAGCCAGGGAAAGATGCCTGGCATAATTTGACCAAGCAATGACCATGGAGCATGAATGTAGCTACGAAAACCGATGTCCACGCTTGATCTGGCGTATGTTCTTGGTCTTTGAATTGCAATTTTACCCTCTCTGTCCTTCGTAGTTGCCATGGCAGCCTTGCTTTTGTCTCTCCTCCATTGCTGCCACTTGATGCCACGGCTGCTTTTTTTTTTGAGGCGTTTCTCGCCGCCATTTTGTTTCCCCAAACACAGCGTCGTTTGAAGATCGTCATCATTTCCGGAAATTATCGTGGCGCTGCAGTTCTCGTTAAACCTGATCACTGCCACGGAAATACAAGTCAGAGGGACGACGAGTTCCTCAAAGATCTTTGTCGACAAAAGAGTTTTTTGAGGATCAAGTTACCTGTACTTCTGCAAAACTGAAGAATGAATTCGAAATTATACCGTTTTGTTCGGTGTGGTGTGCTACAAGTAATTTTGCGGATACATAATCAAGAATCAGGGACACTTTATTTGTCGTTTCATTTCATGTACTTGCGGCGTACATAAAATGAAAGGAACTATAATTTCCCCAGCCCACAGCAGTGCAGCACAAAGATCACTGTCTGAGAGAACGAACGCCAGGATGACTGTCAGAACTGCCGGTCTGCATGAGCTAGCAGTTAGCTTAGCCTGCTCCGCTTCCTGTCAGACCACCCTCAGTGATTCCTCCTCGGGCGAAGCACAAGGCAAGGCTGTGGTCCTTGGGCCCCCCATGGACAGCAGACCAGGCTCCCCCAGCTGATCCAACGCCAGCTCTCCCAGCCAGAAACCTCTGATACATCTTCCCGCACTCCACATGACTACACCAAAAACACAGTCAACGCTAGGCGAGGCCGACGCCAGACCATCCTTGGTGTTATTGGAACTGCCAGTCTGCATGGGCTAGCAGTTAGCTTAGCCTGCCCCACTTCTGCGTCCTGTCATACCGTCCTCGGTAGTTCCTCTTCGGGCGCATCTCCGGGCAGGGCTGTGGTCCCTGGGCCCACAGGACACAGCATACCAAGCTCTCCCAGCCGATCCAGCGCCAGCTGCCCCAGCCAACAGACGAAGACACAAACCTAGATGCAGATGTGGACAAAAATACTGCATGGACGGCACTGGGTGAGGCCACCCCAAATGTAAGTTCGCACCGCCATCTTCCCACACCGGTACTGGGTGAGGCCGCTGCAAACGTGAATTCACACTGCCATCTTCCCACACTGGAAGCGGAAAAATAATGGTGCATGTTAAACTTTTCTATTGTGAAGACAGGGAAAGTATGACACATGCTGGTGCTTTTATGAAGACTGTGCAGCTCTGGCCACAGGCCATTCATCAGTCCTTCAGCTGGACTGATTCTGGCTGATGGTCTCTCCATGTCAGCCATGTGGCTCTTCTAATGCTAGATCGTGTTATGTGAGGTGTGTCTGTCGACATACTCCCCAGCGCCTAAACAGACAAATTGGGTGTGTATGGCATGTGTAAACAAGACCTCCTCGTGTTTGGAGGGATTAAAAAATATTTTCTTAATGCAGAGACGACACTCTTCTTCTCCAGTAACCCTTCTGGGAGAAACTATACCATCTGCTAACCCTTCTGACATACATGTCACATCCATACATGCACACAAACTCACATTAGACACTGTGCACTCTGTGTACACACATACATAGGTATATAAATATATTTTTTACCACAAGTACATTTCCTTTTTTCTACCCACCCCCCACCCCCCCTCTTTCTCTGGCTGTGGAAAGAAAAATATGTTTGTTTAGCAGGTGGTTTTTGTCTACCAAGTCAAGAACAGCTCAGTAATTGATGTGTAAACTTTCTACATTTGTGCAGTTTTTCTTCAAATATTGTGGGTTTGTTGACCTTTGGTGTTCAAGTCTATTTAACAAGCAGTTTCTTAACTGCTGGGCTTTATCAACCCCTTTGATTCTCAGTTATTTGCTTGGTTTTTCGTAATTTCTTTTTCCTATTCGTTGATCCTTTGAGCAATTGTGACCCTATTATAGCTGAATGGATCTGATCTTGAACCACAGGCACCCTACTAAAAGTTAAAGTGGATGTCTTATCCTAAGATATCGACGAAGGTTACCAGGCTGAAATTAAAATCCATTCATTGAATAAATGTTGTTAAAATTTCCTTGCTGTCGAGCACAACCTTGATGCCTGAGCAGGATGCATTGCACACTGACCTGTCTGAGCTCAGTGGCCTTGCCGTCAAGTCAAGTCAATTTTATTAGTATAGCCCAATATCACAAATTACAAATTTGCTTTAGGGGGCTTTACAGCAACACAAGATCCTGTCCTTAGACCCTTGCATTGGATAAGGAACAACTCCCTAAAAAATTTGAAAAAAAAAACTTTTAACAGGGCGAAAAAAATAGGAAACTATTTATATATAATATAATTTTTTTAAATTTTATATATTCATTCTTTAGATATATTTTATGAACTGCCAGTCTGCAGTTCATAAAATAGAACAATGCAGATTCCGTCCTGGCCGTGGAACAACGGACCAACTCTTTACCCTTGCAGAAGTGCTGAGGGGGGCATGGGTGTTTGACCAGCCAGTCTACATGTGTTTTGTGGACTTGGAGAAGGATTACGACGGTGTACCCCGGGGCACTCTGTGGGGAGTATTGCGGGAGTATGGGGTACCGGGGCAGTTGCTACAAGCCATCCAGTCCTTGTATAACCAAAGTGAGAGCTGTGTCCACATTCTCAGCACAAAGTCAAACATGTTTTTGGTGGGTGTTGGACTCCGCCAAGGTTGTCCCTTGTCTCAGATTCTGTTTGTGATATTCATGGACAGGATCTCAAGGAGCAGCCAAGGTGAGGAGTTTGTCCATTTTGGGAACCTCAGAATTGCATCTCTGATCTTCGCAGATGATGTGGTTTTGTTAGCTTCATCAGAACGCGACCTCCGGCATGCACCGGGGTGGTTTGCAGCTGAGTGTGAAATGGCAGGGATGAGAGTCAGCACCTCCAAGTCTGAGGCCACGGTTCTGTACCAGAAAATGGTGGATTGCTCCCTCCGGGTTGGGGATGAGTTGTTGCCTCAAGTGAAGGTGTTCACGAGTGAGGGTAGGATGTAGCGAGAGACTGACAGGCGGATTGGTGCAGCATCAGCAGTAATGCGGACATTGTACTGGACCGTTGTGGCGAAGAAGGAGCTGAGCCAGAAGGCAAAGCTCTCAATTTACCAGTCAGTCTTTGTTCCAATCCTCACCTATGGTCAAGAGCTTTGTGTAGAGACCAAAAGGGTGAGACCGCGGATACAAGCGGCTGAAATGAGTTTCCTCCATAGGGTGTCTGGGCTCAGCCTTAGAGATAGGGTGAGGAGCTTGGACGTCCAGAGGGAGCTTGGAGTAGAGCTGCTGAGACTCAGAATTTTGAAATTCTGAGTCTCACACCAGCCAGTCAGACTAGCTTCGTCTAGTCAGAAAGGCACGAACTGAGGAAGCCTTTTGGATGAGAGGCGAAACGTCTTCACGGATACATACCAAGTCCAGTTGCACTTGATTCAACTCCTTTGGATAGATAGATATAGTAGGAAATAAATAGGAAATACAAACCCTCTTTCTCTCATAGCACCCCCTTCACCATTTCTGACAGACAGCAATGCTGGCTAAAGAATATGGCGTCTCCTCTATAGCAGATGCATACCGTTGGATTACTCTTATCCTGATAGAGAGGTTTCCACCATGCCATCGGTGAGACCACAGCGGCAGAGCATTGCTGTGTTTTGTGTCACTGCCACTGTAGCTGCTGTTGTCTGACACTCCCCGGCCGGATTAGGACTGGCGGGGTCTCGCTTAAATACAAGCTGTTGTGTGTGGAGCGTGAAAGATGTAATAACGGCATAATTAAAATGTCCCAGGTAGTTTTGAGGGGCTGGCGTGGGATTAGCACCTTGTCGGGTGATGTGCTGACGCTCTTCTCTTTTCTAAATCCGTCTGCCAGCAATGCATCAGTCTGTTTTTCTTCTGCGTGCACACAAGTTATGGTTTAGTGAAATGGCTGTGGCTTACATCTGAATATTATCGACGACAGATGGTTAAATTAGAGTGCAAACAAACCACAAAAAAAAAACAAAAAAAACAAAACAAAACCTGCTGTTCTTGGAGGACTTTTTCAGGCCCGACAGTATTTGTCCCTTTTTTTTTTTTCCCCCCATCCGCTGTCACTTAATTAGAAAAATGTTGTTTCATAAAAGGAGCAGCGGTGCGGCATCGCGGATGGTGAGAGCACCCTTCCACCAAAAAAAATCTGTGTTGAAACACCTCACTTGCTCATCCTTTTCCCTATTATAAGTGTTCAGTCAGAGGCAAATGGAAACAATAAGTTGATTGCGTTGAGCACTGTGACATTGACTGGTCTGGTTTGTCGCGGACGAGAGAGAGGAGTTAAATAGAAAAATGTTCTGTAGTCCCTCGGTGTCTCCAAGTGGATGGCAGACGTTAGCATGAGCCGACATAGCCACGAGCCTTTCCTGTCGCAGAAAGGTACCCTTTTACTCTCCACAGCCACTGTTAAGAAAGCTGCTGAACTCTGTTGTTATACAGTCCATCAGCTGATATCACCAGTCTGTCATCTCTGAGCCAGGCGGGATGATAAGCTTGTCGTTTCCACCTTGTGGCTCTTGGTTTCTCATTAATGAGAGCACACTTTACGCATTGCATTCAAATTTGGTTGACGCTGGCTTAGAGCTGACCACAATAACAAGCCAGATGACCGCTGGAGGTAGTCTGGTGGAAAACTGTATTCTGAACCGTATTCTGATCACATTGTGTACTCTATGCAGTCACACCTTCCGTCAATATGAGTTTCCCCTTACTCAAATAAGAAATCCAAACATGGGTCATGTTGCAATAGGAGGTGTAAATGGCGTCATCGAGTGGTATTCCCAGTCAACAAATAGTGAAAACACTGCCTGTGGTACCCTGTCAGCAGTGCAAACACTGAAAACAGTAACTAACAGCGCTAATATGAATCTGCTAGCATCATGTACTGATATGTACTCAATCTATGCTGATCAACTCAGTTTGCTTTGCAGCTAGAAAAGTGCTATATAAATGCAATCCATCCATCCATCCATCCATCTCCCAGCCAGTACTAATAAACTAGAGGACCCCCCGCCCCGCCCCCCCCCCCCCCGCTGCTGCCGTCCCCACCAAAGTCCTGTCACACACACATACATGCATGTAGGCCGTGGACAGAAACCATGCCATTCTCACTGTCAAACAGCTCTCCTACATCTCTGTTGTGGCTTGTATTCGCACCTCATTCCTCTCTGACCCCAAGGGGGGGTCAAGGTGTGACCCCGTGCAGCGTTTCAAATGGTGAGGTCGAAGGTCAGCTTTTCAGCGCTCCGAAAGAACTCGGTGATGTTTCTTTGTCACCGCAGCTAGAACCGAGGGGCCATGACACATTAGAAACAACACTCAGAGCTTGATGGAATCTCAAGTGATTAAGCGTGTGTGTGTGTGTGTGTGTGTGTGTGTGTGTGTGTGTGTGTGTGTGTGTGTGAGTGAGAGAGAGTGAGAGAGACAGAGAGAGAGAGAGAGACAGAGACAGACAGACAGAAAGATATTGTTAAGAGGTGGGGCTTCTGGGGGATTTCATGGTAATTGCCATGGAAACATGGGTAGGGGGGTAGGTTAATTTCTTGGTGTGCTGTGCCCGTAACTAATGACACGCCGCGGGTGTTATTCCTCAATATAGAAACAGCCAGGAATAATATCGCCAGCTTTTCTCGAATCAAATCGTGGTGAGCTGGAGGAATACTCCTTGGGCTATGTGTGTGTTCTCAAGCATGTTTAGACGGGATCATCATGTAACCCCCCCCCCAGCACACACACACACACACACACACACACACACACACACACACACACATAGAAACTTCTCACTTTCCAATACAAAAACATACACACAGACTTTTTGCGCCACCCCACCCCAACACACACTCTCTCTCTCTCTCTCTCTCTCTCTCTCTCTCTCTCTCTCTCTCTCTCTCTCTCTCTCTCTCTCTCTCTCTCTCTCTCTCTCTACCACCGCCACCACTTGGGGAGTGTCACACTCTCAAACACCCATCTCTCTGAACCACAGCAAGGAAACTTAATTAATCTGATAATGATAATTCCCTGCCTCATGTGGAAGATGACAGCTAAACGCTTCTCAGCTCAGCTCGGGAGTGCCCTGCGTCTCTCTTTCCCCTCTCGTTCCCTCTTTATCTCTTTTATTCTCCCTCTGAAAGGATATAATAATTCATACAAAGCGCAGTTGACAAAGGCCAATCGCAGCCTGTGATAGATTGATGGAGAGACAGAAAAAGAGACGGCGAGAAAGACAGAGAGAGAGAGAGAGAGAGAGATCTGCTATCATCTCCTTTAATTAAAAGTCGTAAATCTGTGATTACTCTCCTTCTGGCGGGGGCCTTACTCTTCCCTCCAGGACAGTAGGAGATGGACCTCCTGCCCTCCTGCCCCCCCCCCCCTCTGCCCCGCCCACCCTGGTCTCTCTCAATCAGTTCCCTTTGATGTCTCAAAAACGGGCTTTGGTGCACATACAGAGGAAGTAAGGGCTTTTCAGTCGCTTGTGCCCACCCTCCACCCTTCAAACTCCATCCCTCAGCTGCACCCCCCGCTTCCTCTTCATCACTTCTCCTCCTCTCTTATTCCCCTGCACCCCCCCCACCCCTGCCCCGAGATGTAGTACGAGATGAAAGAGGTGAGGCCTCGCTTGTTTACATGTGAGCACTAGACCTGAGGTGACGTGCACATCCATCTCCTGCAAATCTGCAGCCCTCTCTCCCCGACGCCCCTCTCCCTGCCCCGCCCCGACCCCCTCCCCCCAAAGTACAAGAGGTTGCATAGATGTCAGGAAGGTGGAGATAAAGGTAAATATGGCCTGGATGTTTTCGTTCTTCACTGAAACATTGACACGTTTCTTGGACTTACAATGAGGAAAAAAACACACACACACACACACACACACACACACACACACACACACACACACACTAAAATGCTTATAATTTTCAACAATCTAGGTTTTTATGGTTTATTTTGATTTTTGATGCCTCGTTACAAAGAGCTGCAGGGCTCTCCGATAGAGGAACAGCATAAAGTTCAACAAAGGTCAGAGGTTAGATCCCAAATCTATAATACAGCACAGTGAATTCAGGTGCATGTATAACGTCGAGCACATTTTAAAACAAAGTTTACCCTAAAGCTGTGCACTTTTAGATGATCAAAGATTATTAAAACACAAAGATGAAACAAGAACAGCATTACAGAGATGGAATACAAATGTGATAAAGACTGTAACGCATTCAATAGTGTAGACACCCACATCTACGTATGTACACACATCTGCCAGTATAGACACATTCGTATCTCCAAAGGATCACTCCAGGATTTTAATTTCCCTCACTTTTGCAATTGTTTTGTTTGTTTTGTATGACCCACTACATTTAGGTGACCTGTTCGTCCCTTGTGGATTAACCAAATTCTAAGATTCCACACACACACACACACACACACACACACACACACACACACAGCAGAGCTACGTGAAATAGTAGTTACAAATAATGTCATTGTTTGTCTTAACGCTCTCTATAGGGGTGGCTAGGGCCAACCTCAACAGGACAATTTGGTTGTGTAAGGCAAGATGTCAATCACAATAAAGTACACTGAACTGAGTCGAATATTTCCCTGCAGCATTTTGAAACTTATGACAGTTTAATGTGCCACCTGCCTATGCAAACGTAAAAAAAAACAAAAAAACCCATGGAAATTATCTGAAGCGTTTAATCCCCAAATGCTCCACATCATTTTGAGGAAATTAAGTCTTTATTAACTAAATATAGATGAACCCATGTAACAGGAACCAAAGAATCATGTTATCCACATCAAGATGTGAAAAATACTCCAGACTGACATGTGTGTGTACACACACACACACACACACACTGCGTAACACTGTCATTCCACAGCTCAATTTAACTCAAAGAAGCCATCTAATTTGACAGGTGACTGACAGCTAATCAAAATGTCATTGCCTACTTTTCAAAAGCTGCATTTTTGGGACACCACATTAACCCTACCCCCTGGTGTTTTTCCTCCCTGGACTGTCTAACTATTACAATTTTAGGATAAGAAAATGAATGAATAAATAAAATCAAATGCTTGAACAGATGTACTCACCATCTCGTCTGGTTTGGTCTGATAGTCTCTGTGAAAGCAGGCCATGCTAGCTTTAGCAGCAGGCCATGCTAGCTTTAGCAGCAGTTACCTCACCCCTCGTAATTTTTCCACAAATTTAAAGTTCCACCGAATGACTTTTATAGGCTATTGATGCTTGCTTTCACAACCCCCCGCCCCCTTTTTTCTCCCCAATTGTACTTGGCCAATTACCCCGCTCTTTCGAGCCGTCCCGGTCGCTACTCCACCCCCTCTAGCGATCCAGGGAGGGCTGCAGACTACCACATGCCTCCTCCAATACATGTGGAGTCACTTCTTTTCACCTGACAGTGAGGAGTTTCACCAGGGGGACATATAACGTGGGAGGATCACGCTATTCCCCCCCAGTTCCCCCTACCCCCTAAACAGGCGCCCCGGCCGACCAGAGGAGGCACTAGTGCAGCGACCACCACACATACTCACATCCGGCTTCCCACCCGCAGATATGGCCAATTGTGTCTGTAGGGATGCTCGACCAAACTGGAGGTAACACGGGGATTCGAACTGGCGATCCCTGTGTTGGTAGGCAACGGAATACGCTATGCGGACGCCCTGCTTTCATGTTTGACAAAAATAAAGATGAGTGGCCTGATTTGAAATTGTTGCTCAAGATCAACACTGACATACCAGCGTATTTGAATTTATTTTGCAGTGAGTGACACTTGCAAAAGTCAGTGTCTAGAAAATACAGCGATATGCCTATAGCTAGCAGTAAAAGCATTGTTTAGAAATACTACAAACATCGCTAAATGAATAATCTTGCTCTTGGTGAAACTAGGATTTACTATACGGGTAACTTTTCACAGATAATTATGCTGCTAATTGTACCGCAGTGGATACTGCAAGATAATGAGGATAAAGTCTGGGTATGCAAGTGCATTTTTTCTTCAAGGGTGTAGCATTTATTTATATATTCATCAGGAAAGAAAACGTGTTTGGAAATTAATGTTTGTCTCTAACTGGGTTGTTTTAATGCAGCCTCTTGGCCAGCAAGCCAGCAGGCGATGGGGCTGTTTGTGTTGGGCTAGTGTAGTGAGTGTGCTTCCATGGCATGTTTTTGCCATCTTATCCGAGAATAAGATTACCCTCTTGATGTTAATTCATGAGAGGTTTGTTCAGGGAATCTTATGGCTTCAGTCGTGCACACAATAATTAGTTAAAACTGCGGGGCAATCATTTTACATTTGCGGTCAAATGTAGCTTTGAACATGAAGGCATGTGCTGACCTGAGTGCATTCTTCACTCTGCTTGGTGTGTGTGTGTGTGTGTGTGTGTGTTTGTGTGTTTGTGTTGGTTTTCCTTAGTGTGAGTGTTTTGCACATGTGCAGAACATCCTCACTGTGCACAATAAGGCTGTGTGTCACACGGCATAATTAAGCTGCCCGGTTACCAGATAAGGGCCGTGCTTGGCGTTGTTTTCCACAGGTACACGTCTTACAGGTGAGTCCATCCATCATTTCTTAACCACTGTTCCGTGGCACGACTTTTAGAAACCTGCCTGAGTCGCACAATGAGACAGCTCAACACAATGGCAGTAACTCCCCTAACCCTCAACAAGCACATACACACACACACAAATTTCCAGGGCTGCCATTCATGGTCACAAGTGTGGCGTCAAGTCAGGCAGAGGGTTTGCCAGCTCGCTCACTGACTGACTGACTGGCTGACTGTCCATCTGACTGGCTGACTGTCCATCTGGCTGACTGTCCATCTGACTTGCTGACTGTCCATCTGGCTGACTGTTCGGCTGGCTGACTGTCCGTCTGGCTGACTGTTCGGCTGGCTGACTGTCCGTCTGGCTGACTGTTCGGCTGGCTGACTGTCCGTCTACCTGGCTGCTCAGCTGGCTGATTGTTCATCTGGCTGGTTGTTCGGCTGGCTGACTGTCCATCTGGCTGACTGTTCGGCTGGCTGATTGTTCGGCTGGCTGGCTGTTCAGCTGGCTAATTGTTCGGCTGGCTGGCTGTTCGGCTGGCTGGCGGGTCCTAGCTGACAGCTCTCCTCTTTCCATTCCATTGCTGAATGTTATCTTTGTGGCTGCATTCGCCTGCATCCACATCCCGTCCTCCATGCGTAAAGCTTCTGGAAAAACAAAAGAGCCTTGTTTCCTGTTCTCTGTTATCTGGCCTTCACTCCTTTATTGGAAAAAACTCACCTCATTTTTCATTAATTACACTAAAACAATGATTTTAGCAAAGGATGGGATCCCCTAGAGCCACTTAACCCTGTTCCTTAATCTCGGTTATGAGAAATGAGGGGGGGAACAATGAAGCCATTGTACCACTGAGTAAGGAGAATATATATTAAAAAAAAAAGAATGACAGTAAGATAATGGGTGGTCAATCTTGCATCAACTTGAGCAAATTAATAATTCTTGTATGAACGCATTATAGATCTTAGTTATGATAAAGAGATACCACACTGGCTGAATGGATCCGTGGATGATATGTGTCAGAGAGAAAAAGACATGGAGGGCTGTGTGTGTGTGTGTGTGTGTGTGTGTGTGCGCGTGCATGCGTGTATGTGCGTTTGTGCTTTCAAAGGTGTGGGAGTGCATGCGAGTACATGTTGGTGAGCATGTCGTTGAATTGAAACTAGCTTATTATCCTCAACGGGGGTGGTAAGCATTGTCCTTAATCCTTGTAAAAGGAACTTTGCCTTTTACCCAATTTAGTTCATGTCTTTTGTCCTATACAACTCGAGACCAAAACCAGATCAAGACCAGTGGGTATTCAGCAGGCCTTAAGGAGGAATTCCACCCCAAAATTCACCAACGTTAGCCTTTGCAGTGTTAAATGAATCGATGACTCTGAACAGGAACAGGGCAGTCGCAGAGGGATGCTGGGATGTCATTAATGTTGTCATCAGACCTGATCTCATGGAGGTTTGGACTGTACGGATAGTAGTAAACGGAAAGATTTCCAGGTTGGGAACATTTGGGGAATGACTTGAATGTCTGGTGACATTTTTGAGAAAAGAATGGTGTTCTGTCTGAACGTATGTGTGTGTGTTTGTGTGTGTGTGTGTGTGTGTGTGTGTGTGTGTGTGTGTGTTTGACTAGCAATTTAATCAAGGTGTAAAGCTACTGCCATGTTACACGTTGTGGTTTAAAGTTGGATTGTGAAGATCTTCAGCCACAGGGCTGGATTTATATTCCCACAAGCTAACCACATTTTCAGATCAACAAAAACACAAGACTTGAAAACCGTATGGGATTGTGAAATTGTGTAACTTTGTGTAGAAAGTCAGTTTTCAACAACATGGATGAGCTATGCACCAGAAATCTGACACTTGGGTGTACGGGTAGCGTGGCGGTGTATTCCATTGCCCACCAACACAAGGATCGCCAGTTCAAATCCCCGTGTTGCCTCTGGCTTTGTCAGGCATCCCTACATACACAATTGGCCATATATGCAGGTGGGAAGCCGGATGTGGGTATGTGTCCTCTTTGCTGCACTAGCGCCTCCTCTGGTCGGTTGGGACACCTGTATGGGGGGAATAGCGAGATCCTCCCACGTGCTACGTCCCCCTGGTGAAACTCCTCACTGTCAGGTGAAGAGAAGCAGCTGGCGACTTCACGTGTATCGGAGGAGGCATGTGGTAGTCTGCAGCTCTCGCCAGATTGACAGACGGGGTGGAGCAGCGACCGGGATGGCTCGGAGGAGTGGGGTAATTGGCCAGGTATGATTGGGGAGAAAAGGGTGGGGGGGGATCCAAAAAAAAAGCAAAAGAAAATGTAACACTTAACAGCCCCCAAAAACTGGTATCCCATTTTGATCCCAGGAAGAGGTCATCATTCACTTCCTGTTGATTACAGGTTTCACTGCACATCAGTTTAGATAAGATTAGGTTAGATTTGGGCAAATTGCCTTTGGAAGTGCTTTTTTCATCTTTTAACAACAAAAAAGAAAAAAAAAGAAAAGAAATCCCTGGGAGGTGATTGGAGTAATGAATCAGATCTGGGTGGACTAGCCGGCAAGAACAACTCCTCAAGCATTGGTTTACATCTGGTTGGAGGATCAGAGGTTTGGGGTTTACACCACTGGGTCTGTTACAGTTTCTATCCTGCTAAATGACTTTCAAATCCTTTCCT
>JAJHIY020000120.1:1910000-1927500 GCA_022114975.2 Lampris megalopsis
TGGTTAATTAATTAGTTTCGCGGCCGTCTGATGTGTATATGCACAGGGGGTCTATTCATAGCATGCGCATCTCCATAGACTCGGAGCATATTAACTCACCGAAATCTCCACAGGTACCAAAGCTAATTCCGGCACGTCCACCGCGGAGCACGTTTACGCGACTCAATCCTCATTACCTGTGATAGTCAGATGTGACCTACAAAATGTCTTTTTTTTTCTTCTATTTTTTGTCCAGTGAAAATTAGACAGGTATGAATGTGCATGTGGTAGAGCCGGTGAAGGAAGGGGAGGCTGAAGAGCGTGAACTGACGAGCGGCTGCAGCACGGTTGCAGGCCGTGTGTGTGTGTGTGTGTGTGTGTGTGTGTGTGTGTGTGTCTGGAGGCCTCTGATTTGACTGTTTTTCCGCGTTTTGGTTTCCCTTGGGGGAAGACGAGGGGCGAGGTAAAGAGGGGTTGAAAAACTATCCATAAGTCTTGACTGTCTCTCTTGTCTCGTTTTCTTCTGTCTTCCTCTCTCGTTGGGATCGACTCGAAGCAAGGCATGTGATTTGACTGTCTGGCCCTGTCAAACCTCGTCTGGGACAAACTGCTGATTGACGGCCCGGATGCCTTTCATGTGCCTTTCGGCCTCTCGTCACCGCCTGGACCGTAGTATTTTGTTTACCGACCGGTAAGTTGAGCCCCCCCCTCAGCAACTGTAAACAAACTGGAAGCACAAGTTTCCAAGTTTTTCTTGTCACTTTTTTTTTCACGTCGTTTTGCTGTCTTCACTTCCACTGGAACGAAGCAAAAATGAAACGAATAAACATTCCAGTTCAATGTAATGCCATTTCATAGTGAATGAGCAAAAATCCATATTTAATTATCTTGTTTAATGTGCAAATAATTGCACAGATGATGGTGCTCTCTCTCCTCAGCGCCGAACGGCACGCGGTGGAATGGCTCGTTGACATGTGTTCTGTTTCCTTATCGTCTCAATATTCCCCGGCTTTAAGTCATCGACCATGTGCCGCCAAACCCCAGCGATTCCGTCTCATGGCACCGTTTAATGATTCAGGCAATTTTCCAAAAGTAATTTGAACAGAACAGAACAGAAAATCAAACATAATGGCGTACACAAAGGGTCTGCACGCGTTTCTGGATGCCAGCATAAGTGATTGTGGGTCTGCCTGCATTTCCGTGCGTGCATGTCTGCATAAAAAAAGAGAGAAAGCTGTTGTGCGCGCAGGTGTGTGTGTGTGTGTGTGTGTGTGTGTGTGTGTGTGTGTGTGTGTGTGTGTGTGTGTGCGCGAGTGAGTGAGCGAGCACCCCTGTGCTCGGGAGGAGATCCATGCCGAGGCTTGTTAGAGAATGAATGATTTACGTTGCACTGTTTTGTGGATAATTTACGGCTGACGTCAGGCCCCCTTCCTCTATTCTTTGATTATTTAGTGGAGTGTGAAAAGGCCACCCTGCTCCCCTTTAATCCAGGCTGTCTGCAAAAAAAAAAAAAAAAAAAAGTGCATCTTAGCGAATCGTTTGGCCTCGTACAAAGTATATTTAATCATTTATTTATTTTTCAAAGAACAAGTGAGGACAAACCTGACAGGTTGCGGAGCATGTATGTGGTCAGGCTGTTACTTGAGGTGTCCCAGCGCTGCCGTGCTGGGGTTGATCAGAGAGTTGCTGCAGGCAGACAACCCTGAGTTATGAGGTGTGAATTGTTTTCTGGATGTGAGGCAGTGTGATCATGGATAAAATGGGAGCAGTTGTGAAATGGTTATTAATCACAACCAAGGTACACTGAAAATGTTAAAGCGTTGTGTTTGAGCAAGATGTTGATGGGGAAAAAAAATCAACAAGAGATCATTCATCCATTATCCAAACCGTTTATCCAGCTCTCAGGGTCAATCAATAGGGTTCAATAATAATAATAATAATAATAATAATAATAATAATAATAATAATAAGGCAGCACGGTGGCGCAGTGGTTAGTGCGGTCGCCTCACCCCAAGAAGGTCCTGGGTTCAAGCCCCAGGGTAGTCCAACCTTGGGGGTCGTCCCGGGTCGTCCTCTGTGTGGAGTTTGCATGTTCTCCCTGTGACTGCATGGGTTTCCTCCAGGTGCTCCAGTTTCCTCCCGTAATCCAAAGACATGCAGGTCAGGTGAATCGGCCGTACTAAATTGTCCCTAGGTCTGAGTGTGTGTGTGTGTGTGTGTGTGTGTGTGTGTGTGTGTGTGTGTGTGTGTGTGTGTGTGTATGATGGTCTGGCGGCCTGTCCAGGGTGTCTCCCTGCCTGCTGCCAAATGTCTGCTGGGATAGGCTCCAGCATCCCGTGACCCTGAGAGGATAAGTGGTCTGGATAATGAATAAATGAATAATGATAAAGTTAAAATGTGATAGTGAGCATGCATCAGCACTTGGGGACACAATACGTAGTATTAAAATTAGGACTATACGAATACCGTTGAAGTAATCCTGATTACTTTGCGGTTTATGGTGATCAAGGATGAGGATTTGACTGATGACCCTGTTGCATATTAACCTGATTAACCAGACCATACCCAACTGTGTGGTCTCGATTCTGGAGTCATTGTTGTTTGTTTAAACTCATCGCTTGTGTAATGAACTGAAATGCAATAGACGGGTACACATGATACTGAACAGACAAAGTGCTCAGATGACTTGGCTTGCGAGCCGACAGTGGTGGCCTGCTGCAGGTGTGAACGTGTGAACCTGTACGAGCAGGAAGTGGGGGCCGAACCTGCGTTGGCATCACTTGTTTCTGTGGAACTTCCCATTTGTCTGTCCGTCTAGCTTTTGTTGTTGAATGAACACTTGTGTTTTTTTTTTTCAAAATGTCATCGCTTTCTGTGGTCACGGTAGATACTTAAGGGAGATTGACGATGAAGATAAACAGGCAGTGAGATACACAGACAGTCAACACTCCCCCAGGAAGAAGACGTATAACCACTGTGCAGCTGCAAGGTATGCGCCGTGGAACAGACTTGTCAGGTAGACACTACACCCATATTATCTATTATGAAGAATTATGTTTATCTCTCCATCATGGAAACTCAACAACATGCTGCTTCTCTGACAAGTAGGGGGTGTTGGTGGAGATTAGCATGATAGATACTGGCGAGAGAGAGAGAGAGAGAGAGAGAGAGAGAGAGAGAGAGAGAGAGAGAGAGAGAGAGAGAGGGAGGGAGGCTGTAATGGGATTCCTACTTGTAATACGACTAACTATTCCAAGAACAATTACTCAGGAAATGCCGGGAGTAGTAATGCGGGAGAATGTATTGTGGAGGGCCTCAACAAATCAATAAACAAACGGATGGATAGTTATATAGATAGATAGGAGAGAGAACTAGAAGGAGAAAGGGAGCGAGAATGCAAGTGAGGCAGAGTTTTCACCTCCTCTTAACACCCAAATGACTGAGCGCTCACGAAGTGGTTTTGGACCTGGCTACTGCCTGGCCGAGTCCAAACCCCAGGCTGGGAAGGGGAGCGGCACACACAGCCGCTAACAGTTGTGCGGCGGCGACACCTCCCACTCTCGGCCAACCGGCTCACAATCAAACAAACGGGGACGGAGCTGAGAATGTCACCCCCCCTCCCCCGACACACACACACACACACATGATAACGAATGAGAGACTGGAAGCCGCTCTCACCAACTGTCTTGCCACGAATGCAAAATACATTCCTCCATAAACCCTCATGCGTGTCTCTGGGAGACTGAGTGTGTATGCTTGTGCACGTGTGCTGCACACGTCATTGATGTTTGGTTTGCACTTATGTGGGGAGACGAATGCACACACACACACACACACACACACACACACACACACACACACACCCGTCCGATATCTGTTTGGATGGATTACCTGTTTTCCTTAGGGTGGCTGGTTATCTGCAGTGTTAGGGCACAGCGCTGGCCTGAGCCGTGCGAGAGCCGGAAGCACTTGTCACCTCTCGCCCCATGAGTCTCTATCTATCTGGGCTCAGCGCTGGTGTGAAAATATTTCACCTGAGAGAGAAAACAAGGTTATAAAATAGCAGGCCAGAGGGCCACAGGATGGGGTAAGTTATTCTTTTGGCTTACAAGAACAATACCGCAGCGGCCTCGCCTGAAGAGGCACTGCTGCCAGGAATCCAGAGGAAAAAGGTGTAATGCTGTGCATGTGTATCTGAGTTTGTGTATGTGAGTCTGTGTATGTCTCTAGAGCTGTGTTTGTGTTTGCGTGTTAGTGTGTATGTGTGTATAGGGGAGGAAAATGAACTTGCGTGCCCTTCTGAATACATCTATGTGAGTATGTGAGCTTGTGTTAGTGTGTGTGAGGCTGTGTGTGTAAGTGTAAGCGTGTACGTGTATACATGCGTGTGAACCCCTCGGACTATCGGCCCATTAGTGTGACTCTGACTACGTCTATGTAGGTGTTAGCATGGGCGAGAGCGTGTGTGTGTGTGTGTGTGTGTGTGTGTGTGGAGTGATGGAGTGGGAGGCGAGTTAGAGCGAGGCAGGGGGGGAGAGAATAGCGGACAGTCACAAGCCATCAGGGAGCAATGACACAGACTGTCTATGGCAGTGCTGAGAGAACAGAATAACATCAATTCGGCAAGAGAAAGAGAGGAAGTGAGGAGAACAGACAGTCAGCGCGAGAGAGAGAGAGAGAGCGAGAGAGAGAGAGATCATTTTTTCGTGTCAGATGGTCAGAAACGCCATGCTGTCGGGGAAGGGATAAGAAGAACAGGAAGATACGGGTCAAAGTTGGAGATAAGTTTGGGCCTCTGTGGATTTGTTTTGACGTGTCCTCATAGAACCCATCACTGTTTTACGCAGGACTCACTAAATTGGTTGACGCCTACATCTAGGAGACATTTTCATTGGTCACACTTTATTTTTAAGCACATTTTCTTTAATTATCCTTCTTACTTAAAACAAATTTTAACTCCGTGTCGACCATCGTAAGGCATACTGAGCATCCCGGTTTCGTCCGTTCCTAGGATTTCTGAAGAAATTGGGCACTGTGCCTTTAAATTTAAAGTCCCCCTCTGATCGGACCAACCTGCCTCAGTTCAATTAGATCTATTACTTCCTTTCATCACTTTAAGGCATCTCTTTATTACCCATCTTCAAACAACTTGCTCTTGCTTCTAATTACACTTGAGACATGGAAATACTCTATCTGTAATGTGTGTATGTGCGTGTTAATGTATGTACATAGCTTTATATGGGCATGTGTGTATTTACTGTGTGTATTCTGGTGTTTTAGGGTGACCGGTGGCTAGGCCCGGTCTGTGTATGTACGAGGGTATTTGTGTTGTTTGCTTTATGTGCTGCCCCCCCCCCGTGTATTTTCAAGGACCTTCTTGAGAACGAGATGGTTCCTCTCAAGGCGTTTATCCTTCAGATAAATAAACGAGCGCCATGTTGGAGCGGCGCGTAAAGGCCGGCGAGCGAAACAAGCGGCGAGGTTTGAGGGCGCGGAACGCTGACAGGAAGACAGACAGAAAGGCAGACTGCCGTCGTGGGGGTTTATTGTAATGACAGTAATAGATGAAGAGACGCGAGTCTAGACATCTAGAATCCGAGATCTGGAAATAAAATATCTAATGTGTGATTAAAAACAAAAAAAAAACAAAAAAACAAAAAGGCCCACACAGGTCTACCTAATACTTTGCGCGTCTCTGCGTCGACGCGAACATTCCTGGCAATTTGGCGGGGTTGCCCGACACACGCGGTGCGAGCAGCTTTTGGGCACTTCCCCAGCAGCTCGCCGTTTGTCATCGTCGACGCGTCGCAGACATTGTTTCCATGAGAGAAAAACAAACGGGCTCGTCTTCATTATCATTATAAAGCCATTTAGGGAGACCTTGTGACGTTATGTTATGACACATGACATGCCTCTTCCTGCGCCGGGATAGCAGGAGTGGTGGGAATCTGGATGTTATGGCTGGTCAGCGTTTCTGTCGGTGGAAAAAAAAAACAGGAGAAGAAAAAAGCCATTGTTATGTCAATCACGTCGGCTGGAAGAGAACAATTTAGGGTTGACATTTTGCGAGCTGACACAAGGTTCCAGCTGTGCGGTCGGGCTCGCTGGGGATCTATTTTAGTATGTAGCGGAGGAAACCGAGGCCCTTCGCTCCGATCGGCACAACATGGTAAACTACAGAGTATTTACACCATGCTCAGTAGCTTGTGATTTACGGCTTGCCTTCCTCTTTATTTTCTCTGAGGTCCCCTCCGGCTAATTCTTGTGTCTTTTAAAGTGCCAAGGTAGCGAAATCAAAGGCAGGTTAAATGCTGGGTGTCTGTCTTGTAAATTCAGTTCATTCCCCCCTACCACCCCGTCTCTCTCTCTCTCTCTCTCTCTCTCTCTCTCTCTCTCTCTCTCTCTCTCTCTCTCTCTCTCTCTCTCTCTCTCTCTCTCTGTCTCTCTCTCTTTCTCTCTCTGTCTTAGTCTCTGTGTCTTGCTTGTTTTCCCCTTTCAGTTCCCATGCCCTTTCTTAGTTTCTCTCTCTCTCTTTCTCTCTCCCCCACTCTCCTCAATTCAATTCAATTTAATATTTGCTTTATTGGCATGACGTACGTTTGTGTACATATTGTCAAAGCATGTAAAACAACAACACAACACAACAATGATTATAATAATAACAGCAACAACAGCAATGATTATGATATCGAACAACAACTGTAGCAATAGGTACCGTCTCTCTCTCTCTCTCTTAGTCTCTGTGTCTAGTTTTCCTCTTTCAGTTCCCGTGCCCTTTCTTAGTGTCTCATTCTCTCTCTTTCTGTCCCTCTCTCACTCAATGTCTGTCTCAATATCTCGCTCTTGTTTTGTCCTCTCTCACTTACTGTCCTTGTCTTGGCGTTTCTTTCTCCTTCTCTTTCACTCCTGACTATATCTGTGTATATGTCTGTCCCAACCGCCCCCTCCTCTCTTTCTCTCTCTCTCTCTGTCTCAATGTCAATTTCCCCATTTCCATTCATTGTTCTGACTTCCTATCCCTTGTTTATTCTGTCTGTCTCTTTGTGTTTTTCTTCCTATATCTTTGTTTCCTCCTCCTCTCGCAGACTTTAGGCTCTTTGAGGAGATGACGGAGAGTCCACTGAGTCGTCGTAGCGGCATTGATTTGCACCTGAAGTACAGATGGCTGGTCTGTGGGGCGTCTGCCCGTAATCACCACGGGGTTTTTGATAATGATTATAATAATGATTTTTGCAGTGACTAACATTGACCGGAGCACACAGACAACTCAGCTAGTCAGATGCACAACAGAGTGTTTTACCATCCTGCCCCTCTGCTGAATGTGTTCAGTCCACGTCCTGCGGCGTGTGACATATCTGACATAGTCAACATCTCATCTCATCTCATTGCATGTGTGCATAATGTTGTCTAGGTTATGAGTTAAGTAAATTACTTCTTACTTGTCAGGCAAACTACAGTGGCTAAGGCTCGTTCAGCCAATCAAGAGCTACCTGCAATATATAGTGCATTTCAGACAAAATAACGCAATGCAATGTGTTTAACACTTAGACAAGCCCCAGAAAGTTGAATCAGTTCATCTGGACACAACATTTATTGACAGATATGTTTCATCACTCATCTAAGTGACCTCTTCGGTCTAAACTGACTGCAGGTATCCCTACCTTTATAAACAATACAGTGGCATAACGACCGAAACCAACAATTAGTTTCATATGCAAATTACTGTGACTATTAACTAGAGTTACAATGGCCATGTGTACTATTCCCAGAGGATCTGGGAATTGTTGATATCGCAGCATTGACGAAGTCACTTGTTTCTCCCACTAAACATTGTGTCCAGATGAACTGATTCACCTTTCTGGGATTTCCTTACCTAGATTATGACATGCATTAAGATTACATGCATCAAGACATGTGGACAAGTGAAAATACATTGAAAAAAATATACACAGAATAAGAAATATACATGAATGATACACAAAAAACAAAAACAAAACATGGAAGGTGAATTAGCCCTGGTCAGCCTAAGGGGCAAGTGCCTCTGTGAATGCTTTTTTTTTTAATGCATGCTCAATAATCCATGTTGAAAATCAAAGAAAGTTGAATCAGTTCTTCTGGACACAATGTTAATTCACAGAAGATCTACGTATACAGTTAATCTCACCCTAGTTAAAAAGGCATAATGCAGGTCTTTGTCTGATAATCGCAATGCGACGTCAGAATATTTACATGTCGCGCAGGCGTGTGTAGGTACAGGCAATGTTGAGCGTGTGTTTTTGGGAAACCACAACTTCCTTCTGAGCCCTCTGGAGGCGACAGGGGGACTGACTTAATGAAACACTGGTGAAAGAAGAAACCAGCTCGGTAACCCCACTGAAATACCTGCTCTCACCCACCTACCCTATACCCCCCCCCCTCAACATCAAAAACAGTTTCCAAGATGGATGCCAAACCTGAATAGGAAAACTGATCTGCTCTGCCTCAGATCCCGTGCACAGTTTAGTGTTTAGCTGTAAGCGTGTAAGAATTTACTTACAGCCATTCAATGGTTTACAAGTTTATTGTTCTCCAGTGGTGTTTGAGTCATACTTTTATGAGTTCAACAATGCCGATTGGCAAGGTTGCCCATGTTGTCATATTCCCGGCAGCACCTGAGCAACACCACAGTTGGGGGAAAAAAAACAAAACTGAAAAGCCCACCTTTCTGTTTTCAGCCTCCCTGTCAGAGCCGTGAGTAAGGAACAATGGCATCCTTTGTGGCGCTGCACAATAGTCTGTTAATATGCTTTGACTAGGCTCGAGCGACGCATGAGATGGTTAGGCATCTTGGTTGTCACTGAGACTATTAACGACAGGGCTTGTGTTATTCTATTATTCCCATGCTTTGTTATTCTTCAGCGACAGCGTGTTTCTCATGAACGGGTCGATGAAAGTGATTGTTCAATCTGTCAGCCATCTACTGGATTTCGCAACAGGAGCCACAGACACCTAGCTGCATGTAGTCAGTGTAGTGCAATCTGAGATGCATGCAAAAGAAAAATAAGATAAAATAAAGTCCTCTCACTGACTCTTACATGGTCGTTCATGGGTCACAGGAATATGAAGAGGTCACCCCAGCTCCGACCCTGACCCTTACTATTGCTTTCTTGTAATGTTGATTGTACTGCTGCTTGCAAATCACAGTGGGTGAGAGTATCAGTTAAAAGCAAAAAGTACAAGGTAAATGTAGTCTCCGGAGATTAGAGCTTGTTTAATTGGATAAAAGTTGACTCGGTGTAATGCTCAGTGTGAAACAAACACGGGCCATCTGGGTCTTTGAAGGTTCTGGCGGGTTGGAGGACATCGATAAAAAAACTTTCCATTCTTCTCAGTATTACAAGCTTTTACCAGTGCAATCCTAATAATTTTCCCCCCTCTTTTTCTCCCCAATTGTATCCTGCCAATCACCCCACTCTTCCGAGCCATTCCGGTCGCTGCTCCACCCCCTCTACTGATCCAGGGAGGGCTGCAGACTACCACATTGCCTCCTCCGATACATGTGGAGTCACCAGCTGCTTCTTTTCACCTGACAGTGAGGAGTTTCACCAGGGGGATGTAGCGTGTGCGAGGATCACACTATTCCCCCCCAGTTCCCCCTCCCCCTCGAACAGGCGCCCCGACTGACCACAGGAGGCGCCAGTGCAGCGACCAGGACACATACCCACATCCGGCTTCCCACCTGCAGATACGGCCAATTGTTTCTGTAGGGATGCCCGACCAAGCCGGAGGTAACACGGGGATTCGAACCGGCGATCCCCGTGTTCGTAGGCAACAGAATAAACCACCACACTACCCAGACGGCCCCAATCCTTATGATTTAACAGTTCTTGACAGTGAAAACAGTCTTGTATACAATGTTATGACAGGATAAAAAAAAATTCAGTAGAAGTTGGGGATTTATTACCTTTTGAAATGCATGATTTGGATGGGATTGTTGAGCGGCGGTATGGGGAGAGGAATGACTATTGGTGCAGGTAGCAAAATGTTTGTGCATGTGCCCAGTTTCTTTGGCGTGAACTCCCTCTGAGATTGAAATACTGCTGCCTCTCTGTTTGAAATTTGATCCTCTCCAAAGCGAAGGATCAGATAAAACGATGTGTATCCATCATTCATGGCCACATTATGCTGGTGAGCAGTGGGTTGGTAGCCGTGAGGCAGTGTCTGAATGCCAATTTTGGACCTGTGGTGAAAGGCCTGCATTTATAACAGCACAAACCTGGTTTGTATGGGAGGGAGATGAAATCGCTATCTGGACATATGCTCTCTGGCAGTGGCATTTCTGTTACCAGCATGGCTGATCATGGATTTAAGCATGGTTAGAGGTCAGAGAAGAGCTTAGAGGACATACATGGCACAGCAAGGTAAACTGGTAGGTGGAAAGGCTGAATGTTAGTGCCCCCCAAAAATTAAGTTTTGGTATCCGACATCCTTCCATCAACTCTGCCTTCCTCTCAGCCTTCTCTCTGAGGAAAAGTAAACGAGTTTAAGGGCAGTAGACAGCCCATTTGGATGACAGGTGTCATCCAAATTTTTGTACTCTCGGACGAAGCCGGTGTTTCGGTCGGACATCCTCTCTGTAATTCCTGAGCAAATGCGGCATCCCTCTGCCCGCTGTGACAGTGACAGGCATGCAAGATAGATCATAACATGGTTAGTCAGAGTACAGTTGCCTGATTGTGTGTTTGTCTGACTGACTGACTGTTTGCCTGCCTGTCAGTCTGTCCATCTACATAAATGACTTGTCCAGAGAAGTAGCAACTACCACCGACTGCAGTAAATAATCACCCAAACAATGGCAGTAACCATGATTCCCCCCCCCCCCCGACAGGAGGGCTTTCCTGTCTCTCTTTGTTCTGTGATACGTGCCACTGCTCCACCCTGCTATTACCTCTGACTGTAATAGGCACCTGCATTTCCCAATCAAGATTTTTTTCTTTCTTTTTTTTTACTTTCAGCTGGCGAAAGAAAACAGTTTAGCACCAGACACATTTTATAACTCACACTCTCACACTCACTTGCATGGACATGCAGGCGCGCGCACACACACACACACACACACACACACACACACACACACACGCACACACGAGCAGATGCAGACTAATGTCTTCTGGTGTCATCCACATTGGCTGCAGGCCTAGCTCTCACAGACTGTTCACGCAGCACTTTTTAACACTCCTTAAAGGTCCACACTGCTGCCAAAATGCTGTCAAAACGTTGAAATGGTCGCTATGTTGTTTATTGTCTTCCCCGGGATGGATGGTAGGGGGTCTGCCTTTATTCATGCCGCCGACTCCTGATACCCGCCGAAGAACAATAAGTGCCTGTGCAGAGAGGAGAGAGGCAGACTGCGGTGGAACGATATGAGATGGACCGGCGGTGGGGAGACGCAAGGAACACAACAAATACAATCAAGGCTGTATTGTCCCATAATCTTGCACCCATCGCCACTGCTGGCATGAATTATCTACGTTGTTGCCCCCCTCCCCCTCCCGCCCCCCAAGTCTCTCTCGTTCTCCCTCCCTCTGTCAATTTGTTCCCCACTCCCCCTCTGCCCAGCTCTCGCTCCCCTCCTCCCTCCTGTCTGGCACGTCAAGGTGAAGGTGTTGGGTATGTTGACATAAATCATCCGCTTTCTTGAGGAGTGAATGACTGAATGATTGTGTGAGGATGCTGAGGCTGTTTTCATTTGGATGTGTCCACGAACAGACAGGGAGAATCAAGGCGGGCTGAGGTAATTCGCCCGGCACGCAGGGGAGGGAAAAACGCCGAGTCATCCCGAAATGTCTTTTTTTCTTTCTTCTTTTTTGTCCCTAATTTCTTGTTTTTCCTCAACATCTCTCTCTCTCTCTCTCTCTCTCGCTCTCTCTGTCTGTCACATGATCACAGTAGACACACACACGCATACCAACGCACCTAATCTTGTTCCTATCTCAAGTGTCATTAACTGTGGAGTGCTCTGTTGTATGCCTTGTGATGGAGTAGGTCGAGAGGGGAAATATAGACGAGCATACAAGTGGAAATGGATCTCCAATAAATGGTCTCTTTAAGCGTCAAATAGTTAGTACAAACTAGGTGTCTATTTGTAGGAAAGAAATAAAAAGGGGCGTCCGGGTGGCATGGCGGTCAATTCTGTTGCTTACCAACACGAGGATCGCTGGTTCGAATCCCTGTGTTACCTCCGGTTTGGTCGGGCGTTCCAAACAGACACAATTGGCTGTGTCTGTGGGTGGAAAACCGGATGTGGATATGTGTCCTGGTCGCTGCACTAGTGCCTCCTCTGGTTGGTCGGGGGGCCTGTTAAGGGGGGAGGGGGGGAATAGCGTGATCCTCCCGTGTGTTACGTCCCCCTGGCGAAACTCCTCACTGTCAGGTGAAAAGGAGCGGCTGGCGAGTCCACATGTATCAGAGGAGGCATGTGGTAGTCTGCAGCCCTCCCCGGATCGGCAGTGGGAGTAGAGCAGCGACCAGGATGGCTCGGAAGAGTGAGGTAATTGGACAGGTACAATTGGGGGAGAAAAAAAAGGGGGGGTTAAAAAGAGCCAAAGAAGGGCTTGGCTAAAAATGAGGCTTGCTTATCATTTATACATTGTCCAATTCCTCTCTTAACTCAAATGTATGCGTATCTCTGTATACGTACATTTCCGTTAATACTTATACTCCCAAAGAGATTATTTTGCTGCAATAATATGCTTCGAAATAAGCAAATAGTGCTTTTCATATCACACCTCAGCAAAATTTCTGAATTGATCCAGGCCCTGTGTGAGCTCTGCTTGGCCCTGCAGGGGGAAAGTGCTGTAAAACAAACAGTACTCAGCCCCCCCCCCTCTCTCTCTCTTTCCTCCAGTACAATGTCAACCATCAATACAATGTGGGCCATGGATTAAATAAGATTTGAGTGGGATTTCTTCTTGTATTTCAGGACATGGTTGATGGTGGAGTCTCTTAATAAGTAAGTTCTTAATAAAACCCGGGTTTGGCAGGGTTATTGTCGAAGGTCCACATAAACATGTTTACAGATTTCAAATATGAGATACTATGTAACTAATTTGCCAATGGCAATGCAGACAAACAAAACTCCTGTTTACAGAATAATATATTAGGTGTGATACAAAGGTAGGTGCATGAAATTTTCTGAGCCTCACGGAAAGAGGGGAGAAGCCTGAATTCCCTCTCTGTGAATCATATTTTGGACTTGGCTACAGGAAAAATAGACCAGCTGCAACAATACGGCAGTGCAGATCTGTCAGCGTACCACAGGTCCTTTTGAGTTACCAATGGACAAAGACGCTATCAAAACAAACCAAGAGTTTGAGGGGAAAGCGATAGAGATAGAAAGAGGGAGTGGGCATATACTGTGTGTGTGTGTGTGTGTGTGTGTGTGTGTGTGTGTGTGTGTGTGTGTGTGTGTTCTCCTGGATCACCACCTTGCCGTGGTGGAGAAGCTTGTGTGTGATAATGATCCCAAGAGCTATGCCATCCGGAGCTTGGCTCCTGGTCGGGTCAGCCAAGGCGGATAGGTCAAGGGGGAGGTTCCAGATGAAGTGCGATCCAACAAAGACCTCAACGGCAGAACTGGTGAAAGATGTCTCCGGGTGACAACACAATGGCAGTGAAGGTGGATGAAGGCTGCAACAGAGGGCGGTCCCCAATTGTCTTGGTTCTCCATGCCATTGGACTCTGGCCAGCTCCTGCCAAGGACTGTTTGGTGGCTGCAGGTGCATCAGCCACTCGATGTAAAAAGTTGTCACACACAGGCGTCCTGCCATTATGTGGCTCCAGGATCAGCCTCTACGCCCACCTGAGGACCCAGAGGGACCCAGACTGAGGACAGTCATACTCAACCCCGAGTGACTGCCGATGATGATGATGATAATGATTTTGTGTGTGTGTGTGTGTGTGTGTGTGTGTTAGCAAGAAAGAGGGAGGCTTGACCATGTCACTAAATTGGAGATTCCATTAAACTGTCCACTCTGATCTGACAGAGGCAGTCCTGGCTTTTGTTTGTGCTAAAGACTGTGATTAGGACACTGCAATTGGCCAGACAGGGAACAGATAGTGAGTGCAGAGTATGAGGAAGGAAAGGAAAAAAAAAACAAAAAAAATCACTCCGCCACACATTGTGATTAAAATCATCATCTGTACCCCATCGCTTGTCTGGGGTGACCTGCATGTCTCACCTGTTGCTAATAATAATGACCAAAATCTAAGATCACCCCCATGCATCTTTGACTGTGGTACTCACATCTGTCCTATAGTCTTTTGTGTTCAAAGTCAGTGTAGAACTATCTAGAGTTCAAAGGTCAGCAGATGACCGGCTGTCTGGTTGAGTCAGGTGTAACGAGGACTCTCTGTCTCTGTTTCTCTCTCTCTCTATCTCTCCCCTTCCCTTCTTCAGAACTCCACTGGAGATAATCAATAGACTTTTCATATACTAATTGGGTTTGCAAAGCGGGCCTCTCTGCACCCTACACAGAAGTGCCAAATTGACATCAACCAGACAGGAGGCTTCTCAGAGAAGCCATGTCTTTGACATGATTATCGGCCTCACAGCAAGACGTAACAACCTTCCCAAGCTATCACAGATGGGAAACTCACCAGGAACAACCTTGCTTTTGACATTGGTATCAGATTCACAGCAAGACATGGGACCACTGGACAACCTTTCCAGGTTGTCGTCCCCCTTGATCACAGAAAGTAGATTTAGTCTCATCTCCACAATAAGACAGAAACTCTCACCTCACTGCATGATGGAGCGAATTGATCAATTCAAATCTCAAACCCTCTCCTTCTCTCTGTCTGTTTCGTCAATCTCTCTCTCTCTCTCTCTCTCTCTCTCTCTCTCTCTCTCTCTCTCTCTCTCTCTCTCTCTCTCTCTCTCTCTCTCTCTCTCTCACACACACACACACACACATACACACACACACACACACACACACCACCACCACAACACAAACACACACAAACCCCTCTCTCCACTTTGCCAAATGTTGATTACTTATCTTAAATCATAAATTGTAACTCTTTGTCTCTGTACATGTCTGAACTAATGCGAATTATTGTTTAACCATCTAGTAATCCAGCCTCACATGACTGTTATCACCTAAACTGAGATATTAATGCATTACATATGTTAGTATGTCTGTCAGGAAACGTCTGACACCAAAATTAACATTTTAACAACTGTAATACTATTTTTAAACAATTTAAACTTCAGAGACATGGTCGAACTTGAATAGCAAAATAGAAAAAGTGAAAATATTACCTGAAAATATGAAACGGAAAACACATATTGTTAATCTAACAAATGTAACAAGGCTTATAAAACGTGAAATGTAAAAAAAAGAACTGAAAATAAATATTGAAACAGTCCCAAACAATGGCCAGAACTTAAAAAAACTACTAGAACGTCCATGGGCTGTCAAAATGACCGCCACGGTTTTTAAACTCTACTATATTCTGTCAAGATAAATACCCAATTGAGATATTAATGCATTGCATATGTTAGTATGTCTAGTTAGTATGCGTCTTTGTCCGCATCTGTGTCTGGGTTTGTGTCTTAGTTGATGACTGGGAGAGCTGGCACTGGATCAGCTGGGGGAGCTTGGGTCTGCTGCATCCTGTGGGCCGAGGGACCACAGCCCTGCCCGAGCTGTGAACTGAAGAGGAAACACTGAGGGCAGTCTGACAGGACGCGGGGCAGGCTAAGCTAACTGCTAGCCCATGAAGACTGCCAGTTCCAATAACACTGAGGGTAGTGCGGCAGTGGCCTCGCCTATTGTTGAGTGTGTTTTAGTGTCGTCATGTGGCGTGTGGGGAGGTGTGTCAAAAGTGTGTGGCTGAGAGAGCTGGTGTTGGACCAGCTGGGAGAGCCTGGTCTGCTGCATCCGGTGGGCCCAAGGACCACAGCCCTGCCTGTAGCTGCACCTGAAGAGGAAACACCGAGGGTGGTCTGACAGGACGCAGACGCAGGGCAGGCTAAGCTAACTGCTAGCCCGTACAGACCGGCAGTTCCCACAGTCAACGTGGCTGGTGTTCACTCTTTTGGACCGTGAAACTTTTTTTTTTTTTGCTGGACAAGTTGGATATATGTGTTTTTATAGTTTTTGCAGTATATTGGGAGAAGGATGCTGAATATGGAGCTGCCAGGGAAAAGAGGAAAGCCAAAGAGGAGGTTTATGGATGTGGTGAGAGAGGACATGCAGGGTGGCTGGTGTGACAGAGGAAGATGCAGAGCACAGGAAGAGATGGAAATGGATGATCTGCTGTGGCGACCCCTAACAAGAGCAGCCAAAAGTAGTAATAGTAGTAGTAGTAATAGATTTGTTTGTAGTTTGGATAGGTGTGTTCTTTTAGGTTTTGGATATGTGTTTTTGTCTTTGTTTTGCACTGCTATGGGCTGGGGGGGGGGAACGATATTGCATTTAATTTCATGTACGCAAGTACATACAATGAAATGACAAATAAATGTTCCTGATTCCTGATAAGTGCATTCCTGTCAGGTAACTGCTGCCATTTAGTGACTATAGATGATCAGGTCTCTCTGGTCAGACTGTATTTTGTTAACTGTATTTTCTTTTTCATTTTATTTTATTGATGTTATTCTATAGTCATCTATTTTTTTTCAATTTTTATCACATGATATCAGTCATGTGAAACACTACTGATGGGCCATGGTGTTAGGCTGGGTATGTGATATGTGCACGTATAGTCTGAATTAAATAACCCCCGCTCCTAAAATCATGGGATGAATATCAATGAGGAGGTGGATCTCGACTCCGGCGTGCAAGTCATTCATCCTGCCTCTGAAATGCCCAGGTCAGGAAGACTCATAAAAAGCGAGCCAGCATTTGTTCAACAGTTAGTCTTCTTCATTTCTCAAGTCAGTCTTTTTTTTTCTTTTTTATAAAGTATTTTTCTTTCTTTCTAAACAGTTTTTAAAGCCATGAGTCTTTTCCTTTTTTGTTTCTTTACGAGTGTTTTTTTTAATTACTCTACTTCTCCTTTTCATAGTATTTTTGTGTTTATTCCTTACTAAACTGCTCGCGTCTCAATTTTATGTTGAAACAAATCTGTTTTGCATCTGTTTGCAGCTGAGTAAGCCAAGCTTTGTTCATTTTTGGGTCATAAGGAAAGCCTCATGTGGTAATTTTAGAACATCTTTTTTTTTAAAAAGCCACTTTATTTTGTCATTGTACAGTTACAGTGAAATTTACTCTTTGCATTTAACCCATCCTGTTGTATAAGAGCAATGGACAGCTGCAGCACCCGGGGTACAACTCCAGTTTTTCCATTGCCTTGCTCAGGGGCACAGACAGGAGTATTAACCCTAACATGCATGTCTTTTTGATGGTGGGAGGAAACCAGTGCACACGGTGAGAACATGCAAACTCCACACAGAAAGGACCTGGGACAGCCTGTGGTTCGAACCCAGGGCATCCTTCCTGTAAGGCAACAGTGCTAATCACTGGGCCACTGTGCT
>JAJHIY020000120.1:1932500-1978808 GCA_022114975.2 Lampris megalopsis
GATGCAGAAGTACTATTTACTGTCTTTGTGGAAATCATGGGGAGAACACAGGGTTGTGTGCGTTGGTGCACTAACTGTTTGCTCACAAGGCGGGTTCAGCTGTAACCAGTCCGACCACCTCATGTGCAAACCTACTCGACTGATAAAACACTCTGATTCTGACTCTTATTCTAAACCAATAAGTGCTGGTTTTGTTTGCCATTGAGGTTGCCACTTTTCCACTGAGTGCCTACTGAGCCATTGTCGCAAGTCAAGTCAAATCAAATCAAGCTTTATTTGTACAGCACATTTCATACACAGGGCAACACAATGTGCTTACATAGAGTGACAATACAATCATAACACAGTCTAAAAGTGCAAAAGCAGAAAATAAATATGCATATCAACAGGTGTTAGTGCAGTTATACAAGAATCAGTGCAGAATATACAAATGTCAAAATATACAATACACACACACACACACACACACACACACACACACACACACACACACACACAATGAACTTAGCCAAAGAATGTTGTGAAAAGTAAGGTTTTTAACCCGCTTTTAAAACTAAAAATAATAATGGATTACATTTATATAACGTTTTATCTAGACACCCAAAGCGCTTCACACTGAAGGGGGGAAACTCAGCTCAACCACCACCAATGTGTAGCACCCACCTGGGTGATGCTCAGCAGCCATTCTGCGCCAGAACGCTCACCACACATCAGCTTGAGGTGGAGAGGGGGGAATCACTGAGTCAATTAAATGGGGGGATGATTAGGTGGCCAGAAGGAGTGAACCAGGTTGAACATTTTGCCAGGACACCGGGGAACTCCCTACTCTTTGCGATAATTGCCATGGGATCTTTAATGACCACAGTGAGTCAAGACCTCGGTTTAACGTCTCATCTGAAGGACAGCATCTCCTACAGCAGTGTCCCCGTCACTGCACTTGGGCATTGGGATTTTTATTTCTTTATATTAGGACCAGAGGGAAGACTTCCCCCCTACTGGCCCACCAACACCACTTCCAGCAGCAACTCAGATTTCCCAGGAGGTCTCCCATCTAAGTACTGGCCAAGCCCACACCTGCTTAGCTTCCATCATTCAGCAGAACCAGGATACATGTTGGTATGGCTGCCAACAGCAATGGCAGTGTTCAGTGTTGGGGGCCTCTCTCAGGTACTCGGGCAGGACATTCTATCTACTTTGGGCATAAATACAAAAGGCAGCTTCCCCTGCTTCAGAGTTAGTATGAGAGATTGTTTAAAAAAAAAATTTGCCTGCGGACCTGAGAGTTCTTGCTAGTTTGTATCTAAATAGCATGTATTTTATATTCTAAGCTACAATGCCATTTAAAGCTTTATATACAAGTAGCAGAGTTTTAAACTTGGTTCTATTTTTGATAGGGAGTCAATGCTAGTAACAGGTGTAATGTGTACATACTTTTTAGTTCTGGTGAGATCATGTCCAGCCCCATTTTGAATCAACTGTAGTTGTCGCACAACTGATTTTGGGAGGCCGGTAAACAGACCATTAGAATAGTATAGTCTACTTGTTATAATTGCATGGGTTAATTTCTCAGAATTTCATTTTGATAGAAAGCCCCTTAGTTTTGAAATGGTTTTTAGATGGTAGAAAGCTGATCTTGTGAGATGATTGATATGGCTCTTAAAATTTAGATCACTGTCATTGATTACCCCCAGATTTCTTGTTGCACTTTTGCACTCCAGAGACAGATAACTGAGGTGAGCTGCAATTCTCTCAATGAGTCTTTGCACCAAAAATGTGTATTTCTGTTTTGTCTTTGTTCAGTTGTAAAAAGTTCTATGACATCCATACATTAATATCGCCAATACACTGAGTTAGGGAATGTACAGGATCTAGGTTATCAGGAGATAGGGATATGTACAGCTGTGAATCATCTGCATAGTATGGTAATTTATTTTGTGTTTCTGCATAATATGTGCGAGTGGGAGCATAACATAAATTCAATAGTAATGATCCAATAATCGATCCTTGGGGTACGCCACACATAACACCCACTTTGTCGTCAATGGACACAAAGAACTGCCTGTCCTGTAGATAGGTTGTGAACCCGTTAGGGTGACCAATTTTTCCAATCTCTTTAGACAGCAGTGTTGAAGGCAGCACTGAGATCCAGGAGCACAAGAACAGATCATCTATTAGAGTCTGTGTTCGTATGCAGATCGTTCACAGCTTTGATAAGTGCTGTTTCTGTGCTATGGTGAGCTCAAAAATCTGATTAATAAATTACTAGAAGGTTGTTTGATGTTAAATAGCTTTCAAGATGAGAATAAACTGTTTTTTCAAGTATTTTGCTGAGGAATGGTAAATTAGAGATGGGCTTATAGTTGGCAATAACTGTCACATCAAGGTTGCTCTTCAGAAGTGATTTAATGACAGCTGTTTTAAGTGCTGCAGCAAATATACCTGACTGAAGAGGGCTGTTAATAGTTTTTAATACCCGAGGTGCTAAGCAGTTAAAAAGTTTTAAAAATGTAGTAGGGAGAGGATCCAAGAAGCAGGTGGAGCACCTGAGCTGCCTAACAATATTGTCTAGTTTTTAAAGGTTTAGAGGGCCAAAGTGCGACATGGCGCCAGTGATCGAATAACTGGCATTAAACATGCCTGCTTAATTTCTTTGTTGTAGTTATTCAGTCTATGCTTGTAGATTTCATGGTGAACCTGAAGTTTTGTCTTCCTCCACTGTCGTTCTGCCTGGTGACGCTCTCTCTTAAGCTGCCTATCAACCACTCTGTTTCTCCAGAGGGTTATTTCTTTTTCTATGTTTTAGTTTTAACAGGTGCAATATTTTCAATGATATTTCGCGTTTTTGAGTTGAAGCTGTCCACAAGATCCTCAGCTGGTGATGCGCTATTTCTCCATCAAGCAGGGGAATAACTCCGGGTTAAAAAAACAAACATCAATTCTCATTTCAGTCCAGCAATCATAAATTAAAAAGAATGTTAAGTTGTCAGTTGAGAGACGTTAGAAATGTGTTTTAGAAAAACATTCTGCTTTGCTCTGCTGTATATAGAGCTGCGAGCAGTGCTAATGCTTGTGGATAGACAGGAGGAATGCATAACAAGGGTCCTGTAAATTGGCTTTCAGTGTGTTCAGTTTGCTGGTAGCATAGAAGGAAGATAAATGCATCAAGTGGGGCCTCTGCCACAGCTACCACTGTGAGCCAATATACCTCAATGCAATAACACTGACAGGCCTACAGAGTGATTTTTTTTTTCATTTGTAAGTTTTACTCCAAACTTGTGTGGAAAGTTAAGTTTTTCTCAAGGGTCCTTTTGTGTTAATTTTACAGATTTAGGAAGCCACATTTCAGAGTGCAGATGGCAGTTTCGTTATAAAAAATGCCCACTGTGGGGGTTGTGGCTCATAGTTAGGGTAACAAACTATATTTAATCTCCAATTTCCACTCTATTTCCCCTCTCTTTTTTTCTCTCAGGTACATTTCTATCCCGCTTCAAATCCAATTTCATGAACATCCATGGATATATTTGGTCTGAGGTCATCTCGAATTGTTGACCACCTATATATTGTAGAGTTTACTTCAAGCAAATTCATATGCACTTCATCATTGCCCAGCTCTCACTCAACCCATGAAGTCTCCCTCCAGTAATTTCCTCACCCGCCTGATACAACAGTGTATATCTACCAATCAATCGACCGTAACTCAAACGTCATTCATATTCAATCAATCAATCAATCAATCAATCAAGTTGCATTTTATATACTTTTATATAGTGCTCTTCCAGCTGCAACAGCCACTCAAAACGCTCAAAGCAACATATTGCATGTTGTGTACATATCAATACAATGTGCCTTACATTAGTGTGTTAAAAGTGAGGAAAAAAAAGTGTGTGTGTGTGTGCGTGTGTGAAGGGTGAATAGGAACACTGTTAGGGTAAAGGCAAGCAGTTTCGAGGCAGTGTGAGACCAAAGTTTGAGTAAGCGAGGGAAGATTTTGGGATTGGGGTTGAGGGTTGACCCTGGTTGGATATGCACCCTCGACAAAGCACTTTTTGTGGCGTGTAGTAAATGTAATTAGTTCGCTCTTCTGTGGTAGGTATTGTCATCGTAGATGTAGACACACAAGAGACAATTCTTGTGGGGGGGACTTCAGTTGATGTCACACCATCGCTCACGCTTCAACCAACTTGTTGCCCAGCCTTGGGGCCTGGGAAAAATCCTGGCCTCGTCCCATGTGACCTCTTCACCCCAAGCTGCCAGGGGGATATTGGGGACAACAGGGTTGGTAAGAGCGAGGAAGGGAGGAAGGAGATATGTACCCCCCCATCCAACCGCCCCACCCCCCAAAATATAAATATTTACACTGAGGACAGTTAGAGCTCCACACAATCCTATGAGTGAAATTAATCAGACATCCCGCTCTCCACCCTTCCTGGACCTGACCCCCTCATGCAAACACGAAAGTGTTCATACACACACACACGCATAGATGCAGACTCACAATGTGAGAGAATACAACCCAGCCATATCCTTAAACAAATGGTGTGTGTGTGTGTGTGCTTTATCTACCCCCTGCCATCACTGACACAGGAGTGCAGGATCCTGGGTCTCAACAGTCTGCTGACATGTACTGTCTGCACTCACTGCAGACTGACAGGCGGACAGGCAGAGGTGGAGAGAGAAGTGGGACACAATAGAAAACAGTTTAAAAGCCGAGATAGATTACAAGATAAGGAAATGGGTACATTAAGGCAACTCTTTCCCTCTCAGATTTCTCTTTCTTTCATCTGTTCTTCTCTCCTGTGGCCGTTGCCTCCTTCAAGACCCTCCCCGAGTTATTTCCTCACTCCGCAGTAGGACTCATGTGTCGCTTTCTCTCTCCTCAAGGCTACCTCTTTTTCCAAGATTTAGTCGCACACAGTTGTGGGTTTTTTTTTCTTTTTAGGAAATCTGCTGCTCAACTTACATATTTTTACCCAAGCTCAGCTTTGAATGTGTTTAACGTTGATTTGAGTCTGGATTTTGACCCGAATTTTGAGGCTGCTCAGGGAAAATGAAAAAAAGGGAGCCTGATGGGAGATTACACCATTAAAGCAATGCTGTTCCCTTGTGATGTTGGAGAGTTTGAGAAATTTGTACTCTTTTTTTTTTTTTGTTCTTTTTTTTGTGCAAACTGAGACGAGTGAAAGCGTGGCACCTATCTAGTTGAATATACTAAGAAGTGATGGAGTGATCCGCTGTCAGAGAGAAGTCTGTGGGTTTCACAGGAGATGTATTTGAGATGAATGGGGAAAATGCTCTTAATCTCACTCCAGTGTTGAAAAATGCAGATTTTCCTTTTGGAGATCACAGAGGTGAGCTCTCACATTGTGTTTCGCTTAACTTCGGCTAGTTAGTTCTCTGTCCGCGGTGTGCCTTCTGCTGTCTCATTGGGGATTTGTGCCAAAATACTGTAAAATTCAGTGCGTTCCCTTTTTTTGTTCCCGTGCCCAAGTCGCCGAGACTGATTTTCTTTGCATGTCTTTGTACTCGGTGACTGAAGCGCTGTGATCTAATCTGTAATGTACCCACTTCACACCGTCAGTGTGGTCTAAATGAGGGGGCGCTAGTTGTGTCTTGCAGCGGACACCGAGTGAGTGGGTGAGACTGGAATTCAAAGTACGTCTGTCAGTGGGTGCAATTCCATTTAAGTCAGATTATTATCACAAACTATTTACCCCCCGCCCCCCTAGCACCCCGTAGCTCTCAGCAGCCACTCTGCAGGTGGTATCAGGAGCCATGTAATGATAGGGCTGATGAGCAGGACAGTGAAAGAAAGGAAAAGACGGAGAGTAAGACAAAGGATGGAAGGTGGGCAAGGTGTGGATGGTAAGTGAGGGAGACCAAAATACTTACAGGAGGACATTTATGGACTATTTTCTCTAAAAGCCAAAGGTGTGAAAAAAATGGAGGGCCGGGATCAGGTGTTGGGCGAGACAGAGAAACCATTTTCCCTGCGCCGCTTTTAACAGATGAATACTTCAGTGTGGTGACAGCGTGCCTCACAGCAGCTTTCCTGTCCAGCAATATCTTTCCCTTCCATTTCTCAGCGTCTTGTACGCGAAGGGAACAATCACAGCGAGGGCATTTTGTTCCGAGGTGTGAGAGCCAGAGAGTGAAAGGTGCCCATAATGCAATATGCCGCAGTTGGGGAGGGGTTGCGAATAAGAGCGCTGTGACTTATTCATCAATTCTTGACACTTAAAGCCCACGGGTGATGGCCAAATACACAGCGAACATTTGAGCTGAATGGCTCTTGGCATCTTGAAGCATTTTTGCACAATAAAAGGTGAGATGAAGCTTTTCCCAGTGACGTCAATAACACCGGGCCCTAAGATCCATAAAGGACCATGGTGCCCATTAATTACTGAAAGCCTTACTTCACCATGGATTCCTTTTTCTTCCCTTTTTGTCTTGCTTTCTTCCTTTCAAGCTTTCTTGCGGGCTTTGAATCGATCTGGAGTTCTGTGATGGAAGATGGGCAATTTTTTGGACATGTAAAGGAGTGGCTTTGTTAATATAAAAAATATTATAAAAAATGTTATTGTTGGAGCTTCTGTTTGTCTGTCTGTCTTTCTGTTGGCCTGTCTGTCTGTCGACCTGTCTGTTGGCCTGACTGTCTGTCAGTCTGTCAACCTATCTGTCTGTCTGTCTGTTTTTGTCTGTTGGCCTGACTGTCTGTCAGTCTGTCGACCTGTCTGTCTGTCTGTCGACCTGTCTGTCTATCTGCCTGCTGCCTTTCTGTCTGCCTGTCTTTCTGTCTGTCTGTGTGTTTGTTTTTCTGTCGGCCTGTCTGTCTGCCTATCTTTCTGTCAGCCTGTCTAACTGTCTGTCTGTCTGCCTGCCTGCCTGCCTGTCTGTATGCCTGCCTGTCTATCTGACTGCCTGTCTGTTTGTCTGACTGCCTGTCTGTTTGTCTGCCTGTCTGCCTGCCTGCCTGTCTGTCTGCCTGTCTGTTTGTCTGTCTGTCTTACCATCCTGTCTGGCCATTTTCAAAATGGTGCACCCACTTCCACATATTTTAAGAACCAGATAGATTTGAGGAGTAGATCTGAAATGCTAATATGTTGGTTACCGGCCTACTAAGTGCCAGGTAGAGTACCCAGGCACACAATACTAGGAATATAGCAGCATTGTGGTTAATTCAGCTGTGCTACTTGTGTCTTTCACATACTTTTAAGTGACTTCTCTGGTCATCACTGCCAGCCCCCTTGCCACTTCTCCTCTGCCCAAACTGAGTCAAACTATTTCTCTCTCCATGCTGCAGTTGTGGGAGGAGGAGAAGCGTTAGGTGTGGTCCCAGTTTTTCCTCCTGAAATAAGACAGACACAGGCTCTATTTATAGTGTCTATTTTGGAACAAGGGGGAAGCAGGGCTTTGGCTAGTTAGGTCAGTGTGTGGGCTAAAGGTCTTGTTTGCACACTAAGGCTGTCACCGGAGCAGCAATACTAGTACACTATCTGACACTAAATCTCTGGGACCATTGCTTATACACACACACACACACACACACACACACACACACACACACACACACACACACACACACACACACACACGGGTCCCATACTGGAGTGTTTTCTTGTTTTCGTTTACTCCTCCTTCTCATATTGTATATTTGTTTTCCATGTTCCTCCCGTTAGTGGCAATGTTGTTTTCTTACAGCATCTTACAAAAAGGATTTGTTATTACATGACACTCTGCTATGTCTGCTTCTCATAACAATAATAACAATGATGATGATAATAATAATAATAGTAATAATAATAATACATACATACAGATATATTTACATTGTAAATGATAACACAGGTGGGAGCCAGGTATTGTTAATTACGCAAAAAAGGTAATTAGCCAAACAGCTCATAACACGAGTGTGGGATTTTTTTTTTCTTTCTCACAGATGACTTAAACCCACGAGGACTCCTCCTGATTTTATCACGGGGAAAAACCACCATGCTGTTGACTGGCTGAAAAAGTGTTGACTAATGAGTTTCACGACTGAGTCATTTAGGTCTAGTCGTCTTCGATGAGTCTAAACTATGGATTATCTACAGACTAACGTGCCGTCTTGTTTCACAGCGAAGAACCTGAGAAAATTATCAGGCTCACATAATCAAATCTCCCGTGTGTGTGCGTGTGCATGTGAGTGTGCGTGTGTTTGTGTGTGTGGGTGTCCAGTTCAAGGATCTGGAATACTGCAAAACAGTGTAGTAAAAAGCACTAGGAGTACATTTTGAGTTGCGAGCCATCTAAAAGTAAGTGATACAACATCAGAGGATCCTCGGTCGCTTCCTACATCCATAGGCGAATTACACTCAGAAAACCGAATTTATTCAGTTTCCTTTCTTTCCCTTCAAGGTCCTTTGTGGTTGCTGTCACTTTAACTCAAACTGACTCCCTTAAAGCTTTAACAGGATGTCGGTTTTCTGCCTCTGTGCCGGGCCTGCTCAGAGAAGCTATAGCTTATTAAAAACAATGTGGATCTTGTTAGCAAATCGGCTCTGAGGCTTTGTTTCAGTGGCCGCTTTCAGGAAAGATACTGCAATACGAATGAATAAGCAGTGGCACATCCAAATTCAGACAATGGGCTCATCCAGTGTGCCCCTAAATAAACGAACCGATGGGGGATAACTGCCTAGCTCAAAGGCAATTTAACGGGACGTATATGGGAATTGAAGATGTGAACCCCCCCCCTCCCCAGACACCATGGAAAAAGGTCTCCATAAGAGTAAGTGTGGACATAAATTAAGGAAGCTGATGGTGGGCCTGTGTGCCAATGGGATAAAGACTTGTTTGTTATAGAGGAGGCATATCTAAAAGACTTTAATGTAGGAATGATGATGCACTTTGATGAAGAGCCCAGGTACAGCATGACCGCTAATGGCCCCTCCGAGAGACACTAACCATCACATACACTGTGGCAAGACAACTGCTTTGCAAGATGAAATATAACAAACTCACATCTTGTACTTACACACACACACACACACACACACACACACACAGACACGCACACACATACATGATCACATAGACATCACGTAGACATCCTCTCTCCACCCTTCGGCTTGATTGCCCATTAAGGAGCACTGAGGCCAAGGTGTGCTACTAATGGGATTCCATGTAATGTAATGTATGCATGTATGCAGGCTTGGTCATGTCTGCACGGCTGATCAAAAGCTGTTTGGCATTCCTTCAGAGCTGACATGTGCCGGGGCATGGGGTACGGTGCCCCGACTGCCTCCCTTAATGGAGCTGACATTCCCCATGTCAACAAGGCGTGGCTCCCAGCTGCTCTCGCTTTCCAGCTTCTGTCACACAGGTACACGGGTGGCGGCGGGGGGGGGGTGTGAGCATGTGTGTGTGTGTGTGTGTATATGCCAGGTGAGGAAGGATCGAGGCAGGAATCATGTTTTTCTAACGCATGTTCGAGCGCGTGTATCTATCCTTCCTTGAATACGGGATATGTGTTTGCGCTTCCTTGCCAAGTTTGTGTGCCTGCATCTCTGTGTGCATGCCCTCACAATACCCTTACTTGTTTGTATGGCTGGATGTGTGTGCAGAGGAAGGAGCGTGTCAAAAATCATAATGGAAACTGCATCAGAGCTGCCGTCTGGTTGTGGTTTTGGGGAAAACGGCAAGGGGATTATTGGACACTAGATCACCACCCCTCCGCCCAGATACACACATGCACATAAAAACACACACAGAGGGACACAGATACAATCCATGAGCTCCAGAGCCAAAGAATAATCAGTGTGCGCACACACACACACACACACACTCTCTCTCTCTCTCTCTCGCTCTCTCACTCTCTAAAGCCAAACACAAGTAAACAGTGCCGTGCCAAAGTGTGTCCTGCCCCCCCCCCCCCATATGTTGCAACAAACAACCTAGTCAGAAGGAACATGTGTGTACTCCTCAGCATAACTGCAGGTAGGGGAAGAGGGACCTTTAGAGACGGATAGAGACAAAAGGAGGACAGATTGACAAGACGGGTAATTAGAGGGGGGCGGGGGCAGCAGACAGGGTGGGGAAAAGAGAAATGGAGAAGGAGGAGAAATGGATGGATTGAAAGGGGATGCAGAGATAAAAGAGGGATGGGAGACAGACAGACTGAGACAGCATCATGACAGAGAGAGAGAGCGAGAGAGAGAGAGCAAGAGAGCGAGAGAGAGAAAGAGGTGGGGAGGGATGGGTGAGAAGATGAAAGATTAAGTGGCATGGAGGAATGTTAAGTGTAGCTTAAGCGTGTGTACAGAGCTTGGGATTTATGAGGAGCCAATGCTCAGGGCAAAATAGTTTGGGAATTATTAAACAACTTCAATTAAAGTAATATAAGGGAACAGGGTGGCAGAGCGGGTTGGGGGCTTGGGGAGGGTGGATGATGTACAGATACCCCTGCTGATTTATGAAAAGCCCTCTTTCTTCCTCTTCCTTTTCCCTCTCCCCTGTGCCTCCACCGTGCCCTCTCTCCTCCGTCAGAGTATAAACTCCTCCTCCCCTTTTTCATTGACTCTTACATTGATTGCTAGTGACAACTTGTTTGACCCTGCAGTGTTTTTACCGCTCTCCGGTTACAGATGCAGAAAAGCCTACTTTTGGCTTTTCTCCGTTTTATTGCCTCCGCCTGAGAGTGGAGGTGAAATACTTCTCGAAACATCCTAAATACATCATCGCGTGTGGATGAGTGACGCATGTAAGGGATGAGAGTGCTGGTAAAGTATTCATTACCGCTATTGAATCGTCGGGGAGGTCCAATAACGCTGATTGGATTCCCCGCTACAAGCCAAGGGGTAAAAAAAAGAGAAAGAAAGAAAGACCCCGAGCAAAAACTGCCCCCCTAGCTGACGGGGATGCGTTCCTGCTTCCCCTCCCACAGCTGCACATCTGCATCCCTCCATTTCAGGAGTGTCATGAAAGATGATCCGTCCGTCAATACTCCCTGAGGGAATCTAAAGAGGTACGTTTTCAGACCATGGGATTTGTACCATGACACCCACTCCCAGCATGTCAACACAACCCCGTTACACTTTCCTTCCCCCTGTAATTATAAGGTACCACTGGATGGGTCTCTTTTTAATTTCTTTTTTTTTTTCTTCTGAATATCCACTGCTACTGACTGACACTATGTGTGTATGTGAATGTAATTAGTTTGGCTTTTCCGGCAAAATACCAACGGTCGATGTCACAGTGTTTACAGTGTACTTTAAGGCCCATCATTTGGAGGTTATTGGCGAAGGTTACGAGCGTGGGCCACTGGCCAGTCGGGCCATGCATTTTTGATTGTAATCACTGTAGGCTCCCAATAAAACCAAGCTCATTTGGAAAGGCATGAGTCGGACTTGGAAATGGATGTTGGCCAGTGGGGATAGTATGATGATGAGGTGATGGTGATGGGACAAAGGATGAAACCAAATGGAGGGGAGATGAAGGAACAGATTAGATGGAGGTGTGGTAAGTGCAGAAACATATGGAGGGAAGATTTATGGACAGAGAGGTGCATGGATGTCAAGAATGAATGGATGGATGCACACATTGGTTTAGACCAAAACTTATATCTTTCGTTGTTTCATTTTTTTCTTCTGAGGTGTATTCAAATAATATAGAAAAAAACATTTATTGCAACAAAAAATACTGACGTTCCCATTTCTGTTCAACATTTCTCTGTTTAGCTCAGAGTATTTGCATAATTCATAAATTGCCCTAATCCCCCCATCCCCTGATTTAAGCTCCTTTTTCATGACTGTATTTTGTGCAACACACACACACACACATACACACACACGCGCACACACTCTAAGCACCAGACAATTTGGCTTGAGAAGTAGCCTGTTCCTCTTAGACTTCCTGTTAGCTTGATGCTAGCCAGTCAGGGCATCTGCCAATAGGCTGTCCGATCCCACTGGCATTGGGGAAGGACAGCACTGGAACAATGTTGGCCCACAGATCAAAGTGGTTCTGGGGGAATGCCACCAAGGCAAATTGGTATCGTCAGTGTCTGGGTCCCAGCTGGGATCAAACAGTGCAGACGGGACGGCCCGATAACCAAGATAAAATGACTAAGTACCGGGCCAGAGTGTGAAATTTGATGATATGGTATTTAGAAATTCAATTTCACCATATTGGCATGAAATGACAGCCGTGACAAAAGCAGTATGAAGTAGTCTATTGCTGATAATTTCCGATTCATATCTAATGGGATATTACCGCCATGGCTGACTATTGTGCGTCACAAAGATTGACAAGACCATGCTCACAAGAAAAAGGATTTCCCTCAATCACGCAGAGGCTTAGGTCTGTTTCTTTACAGTTACTTGGTTTACCAGTATGTCTCCATTGTCCTCAAGATGCAGCCAGACTTTATCTCTCGCGCGTCTACCTCTGACATAATGTACTATAATATCGTCCCAAAGAGCCATGCTAAGCTCCTCAAACAGCCTGGGTGCAGACTTGAGACGCCTTTGTGCCGCAAACAAACGCCCAGTGTCACTACGGCGCGCTCACGCGTCACTGTCTTTACATAGTAGGTGTCGTGACAATCGATCATCTGGCAAGAATGTGGACTCGCTGTCATATCCTCTGCGTGAAGGCTGCACAGAGAATATGACATCACCAGGGCGCTTTGTGTTGGCATGCGTCGCGCTGCAGTGTCTCATATGTGCGAGTGGGAATTAGTTTACATAGAAAAAGCTCTGCTTTTTAAAGGCCTATCCCTCCTACTGTCAGAGGGCAATATATAATCCTCACCTCAGCATTTGAACTCGCTCTTCAGAGGGAAGCAGCGGCGCCAGTTTGGCCTGATTTGTTTTATTAGTGTGTCAAAACTCGTATTGATTGACGGCATGACTGAAAGCACCGTTTGACACAATATATAGCCTCAGAGAGTGAAAGACAAATTGAAGCAGATAGGTGCGTGCGTGTGTGTGCGAACGTGTGTGTGAATTTGTGTGTTAATTTGTGTGTGCGTGTGCACATGCCCGTGTGAATTTGTGTGCACATGCCCGTGTGAATTTGTGTGCATGTGCATGTGCATGTGTGTGTGTGTGTGTGCGAACGTGTGTGAATTTGTGTGTTAATTTGTGTGTGCATGTGCACATGCCCGTGTGAATTTGTGTGCATGTGTGCACATGCATGTATTTGTGTGTGCGTGCACATGTGTGTGTGTGTGTGTGTGTGTGTGTGTGTGTGTGTGTGTGTGTGTGCACGCATGCATGCATTGGGGGGGGAAAGCCAGTGATTGAGAAGTCTCACATTATGTCTGTCTTTTTTTGTCGACGTACATCTAATATTTCTGAGTGACTATGAACAACTAGGCACAGCAGGAAAACAAAAAGCCTGCACTCCAAGAATGCAGCAGGATGCGGCCAAAAAACTCCTTGCTAAGAAATGGATCCAGGGGCGAACCCTGACTCTTAGTATTTATAGCCCAAGCCGTGACATTTTCACATTGTTGCCACCAAGCAGGCCATTTCCCTTCCCTTTTTCCCCCCCGTCAGGAAACGGTTAGATTTAGAAACAGTAGAGAGAGAGGCACACAAAAAAGAGGGGGGAGAAGCAGCTGATTGATTACAGGCGATAAACAGATCTGTTGCATTGTGGGTCTGGGGACGACGGTGCTGAAAATATGGGTTTGTGTGTGTGACTGTGTTTTCAAACGTGTGTGTGTGTGTGTGTGTGTGTGTGTGTGTGTGTGTGTTATTCTTTAATGTTTGCGCCTGGCCTCCATTTGCACCCGGAGGCAGATGCTTGAGTTGAGCATTGAGGGCATTAACCTACCTTTATGAGGGAGAACCAAAGGGAGGGGCAAAGGAGCTCGCCATAAAAGATGAAATACACCTGTCGGGGTTCTCCTCTTCAGCTCGCTGATCCCTCCCCGCCGGAGGTCTCGTCCCCGCCGCCCAGTTGGCGGTGAGCAGGAGGCGCACCGAGGACATGTTCTTGACGGTGGAAGCAGGAGCCGTGTCGGTGGCTGCACACGTGAGAGTGGTTTGATGCACATGTGCGTTGGGTTTAGCATACGTGAGAGAGAAGGTAATCCTACACCTGCCCACACACAGACAAGGAGATGAGAACATGTGCATGAGTACACACACAAACACACACACACACACACACACACACACACACACACACACACACACACACAACCCTTCCACTCCTCTTATTTCCCTTTTTTTTTTGGTTGCTTATTTTAATCCATAACTTATTAAACTTAAATTTTCTCCCCAGACAACACCTTCCCTCGCTGACCTCATGACACACAGCAATAATTAGAACCAATTAAATCCTCGCAGTGCTATTGTGATTGCAGTCTGAACAAGTCGTTACAGTCGTTTAGCCGCGCGCATGGAAAATATTGCTCTTGTCTTCTGTCGCTGCCGTATCTAATATAACTTTAATTAAAAAAATTTCTTTCCACTAAACTCGCCCCGCTTGGTCCGTGAAGGTAACAAGTTCATGCAAGCTGAGCATCAGATGAAATTGCCAAGCTGGTAACTAACAACTCTGTGGTGAGCGTGACTCAGTCTGAAGCCACACCACTGGTATTTAATGGGTTGCAGCTGAAAATAAGTAGCTAACCTCAAAGTATGCTTAGCATTTGTTTAAATCTGTGTTTATATCACAATAGGCCCGCAAATCTCAGGGATAATCCATTGGAAACGTGACTATCTTTGTTCCCCGCCAACTGGGATACGGAGGAACCGTCTCTAGATACCCTCTAGAAGACATTCATGGTTACATCCTTGTAGATTCTTATGACTCTGGTGTCCATCTACCATAAAACATCGTGTTCATGTCCTTTATGTTCGATATGGCTCAGGTCAGATCAAATCCTTTATAGATGCTTTACACACACACACACACACACACACACACACACACACACACACACACACACACACACACATATATATAATGTACTTGATGGGGAAAAAAACAAACAACCATTGCATATCCATTGTGTAAAATAGTAGGATGGCCACATTTAACACCACAATTAGGATTTGAGCAAAGAGCACCTTGTCCGCATTATGGATGTTTCTCTAAGCATTACAGTCCTTAGTCACGGCTATCAAATCACCCTGTGAACACCAGATGAGTTATATGGGTGGATATAAGATATCACCGACTGGATGCCATACAGTAGGGTTATAGTAAATCAAGGGAGCCTCCTGAGATGAATGTGGTGTCTATGCTCGGTGCCACGACTGACTCCCGCTGCAGCCTGATAATTCTTTTCTCATGCGTCCCAGCGCCGACATTAGAGACGAGAGGTCTCCTGTCGGTGATTGTATAACGCTGAATAAGACACATTCTTTGGCCAGTCGATGGAAATATCATGCACGGGTTCAGAAGTCAGGCTAAACCCATTCTGTTCATGCAAATGGGGGGAAAAAAGGAAGAAGAAAAAAAGGCTCCATCTCTATGTGAAGGTCGTTGTCACGCGGTTTGGATTCTCTCACATAAGAGTCGAGCGTCTGGGGAGTCGTGCTTAAATTATAAGACAAAACAGTTAAGAGTTAGCATTTGTAAGGGAGTCCATAAAGGCTTCTTTCTCTCAGATCATAGACCAGCGTAAGTGCATACTGGGAGAGGTTCATACTGGTTTTCCCCATCGTCCGTAGGAGCCAGTGCTGGTTTTACCCGTCCAGGCCATGTCTTGCCTGCCATAGATATGCATTTCTGGAAATAGTCAGGCTGCTGAATAAAATGGGAGGTTGCTGTATTGATCTTTTTTTTTACCAGCTGAATGGTGTGTGCAGAATCAGAATCAGTTTTATTGCCATGTTCATTTTCACCCAACAAGAAATTTGACCTGCTACACTGCTCACTGTGACCTTTATATCTGTGTAAAATATAAAGATACAATTTGGAAAATTGTCTTTTTCGGGTTTACCGACTGACACAAATGTTGTAAGAGTATTGGTATTCAAACACTGCAAATTGGTAAGGTTTGACTAATGAGGCTTTAAGGTTTAACTGAGGCGGCTGATGTTAACGTTAACATGGCGGAGGTCGATCCCACTCCTGCCGTGGAGCGCTGGCTGAGCGTGCCAGACGGCCAACATACAAAAGCAGCTGGACAACCAATATCCTTTGCGTCCAAGGCTGGACCAGGCATGCCGGGCGAGTGCCCCGGGGCCCCAGACCACAAGGGGCCCCAAAAGGGGTATTGTGTTCGCACATAGTAGGGATCCCCAATCATACCCTACAAGGGACATTTGCTCCAACCCTGATGCAGGGCCCAAGCTAGTCTCTATTGATGTGGGGCCCCAAGCTACAGTCTCTACTGATGCAGGGCCCCAAGCTACAAAGTTTCTATTGATGCGGGGCCCCAAGCTACAAAGTCTATATTGATACAGGGGCCCCAAAGTACAGTCTCTACTGATGCAGGGCTCCAAGCTACAAAGTCTCTATTGATGCGGGGGCCCCAAGTTACAGTTTCCATTGATGCCGGGTCCAAGGTACAAAGTCTCTATTGATGCGGGGCCCCAAGCTACAGTCTCTACTGATGCAGGGCCCCAAGCTGTTTGTTTTGTGATTCAAAATTGTGTTGTACTTTGTAGTTGCCATCTGAATCCCATGCAGATCGGCATAGCGTCGACTACCATGTTGGGTATTTGCATTAGTTTTACATTTAACAATGTTTAGTATTGTTGCGTAGCCTTTCTGATGGGGCAGGGGGCCCCTGGTGGGTTAATCGGCCGTGTTTGCATCTATTAGGTGTATCTGACTAATAACTGCTTTCTGTCTCTGTGTTGTGTAGTTGAATGAGTCACACACACCGGAGATCTGTGGGGTTTCGTTTTCTTCACAGGAACAAGAAAAAATCACGTATCTTGTCCTCAGCATCTCTCCATACAGCTCCGAGCGTACATGCTCACTGAAGCTAGGCTCAGAGGTGTCACACCGGAACAGCGCCCCCGGGGAACAAAAGGGATGCATTTAAAACCGCTAGGGTGGAACCTATTTACACGTAGGAACTAATTTTGGGGACGTTCACAACAATTAAAAAAAAGATTTCAGGGAAAATAAAGAGATAGAATAAAATAAGAGATTTGGCTCAGTTACATAGACACGTGGTTTGATTACTGAACGGGCCTACCGGGCCCTGGCCCAGGGGCCCAAGAGCTCAGGGGAACCCTAAGCCAGAGGCTCTGCACGAAGTCACTGTAATTAACTTTGCATGTCTTGTTGCTTAGTCAAAGGGCTTAGTCATACGTGCTGACAACAGCGCCTCAAAAGTCCCACTGAAAATCTTGAGGAGGCTGCAGGTGAATGTATGTCTTAGTGTCTTAGTTAATATGCGGTTAGCGTTAATTGTGTGTATGTGCGCTGTAAAATCCTGTTGAGGTACAGGTGTATTAAGTTAATGTGCTGTGGGCTGCAAGTCAGTGTGTACCTGCCCTGCCGGGACGGGGTGGGGGGGGGAGGTTGGGGCTTTTATGCATCTGTGCCCAGAGGCCCATTGTCTCATAATCCGCCTATGAGGAGGCATGAGCCAGTGTGTGATTTTGGTGGTATGTGCTACTGCACAGATGCGTGTCCCTCAGTACACGCATGCACGCACACACACACATACACTCGCCCACACACACTGAGGGAAAACCCCCACCTGTACTGCAGAACCAACACATAGTACGTTAAAATGCAGTGTCAATGTTTTAAAACGGTTTCAGTGCTTCAATGTTTAAAGAAAAAGTCAATGTTTTTAAAAGTTCTCGCAATATTTTATTTAAAAAGCAGTGTTTCAACATTTCAGTGTTGTAAAAAGCTATGTCAATGTTGTTTTCAATATTTTAAGGCCCACTAGGGTCTCCCACTTTCAGAGTCCTCCACTGGGGAGCATGCACGCGCACACACACACACACACACACACACACACACACACACACACACACACACACACACACACACGTAGCGGTCTATTCCGTTGCCTACCAACACGGGGATCACCGGTTTGAATCCCCGTGTTACCTCCAGCTTGGTCAAGCGTCCGTGTCTGCGGGTGGGGAGCCAGCTGTGGGTGTGTGTCCTGGTCGCTGCACTAGTGCCTCCTCTGGTCGGTTGGGGCACCTGTTCGGGAGGGGGGGACTGGGGGGAATAGCATGCTCCTCCCACGCGCTACGTCCCCCTGGTGAAACTCCTGACTGTCAGGTGAAAAGAAGCGGTTGGTGACGCCACATGTATCGGAGGAGGCATGTGAGAGTCCGCAGCCCTCCCCGGATCGGTAGAGAGGGGGTGGAGCAGTGACCGGGACAGCTCAGAAGAGTGGGGTAATTGGCCGGATACAATTGGGGGTGGGGGGGGGTGAGCAGCTCCACTGGAATAATTGTATTTTAAATAGCACAGCTCAAAGTTATCTTTATTATTATTGCCGAGGAAGAGGAGAGTGTTTCCTCGTCAGGTTAAACACACAAGTCTTCTGCTGGCTGAAGCTGCAGACAAAGCAGTCACTCCCATCTTATATTATCTGACATATTAACCAGCCAAAGAAAAGAAAACCGTTCAGAGGTGCAGTCACTGCTCCAGATGAGGGGAGACGTTGGGAGTTCAGTGTATCTTATCAGAAGTAATTCCCTCTCACAAACCCGCTCTGACGGCCGGGTTCGAGAAGCATTTGTTCTCAGGTATGTTGTTATTGGTATTGTGCATTCAGGTGGAGTGGGAGGCTTGGATCAATACATCCAACTGTTACACAGCGTGCTTCTCGTTGGCCTTCTTTGTCTCTTTATGAACTCCTTTTGGATGAAGGAGAAATCACCGAGGTTAAAAAAAAATCAGTGGGCTGTATTGAGACGTTCAGTCGGATAAGGAATTTTTCTTTTTGTCTGTGAGATCTGATGTGCAATTCCCAAATACACACTTGTGCGTAAAAGAGCACACATACACCTATACAAACAGTGCACACACACACACACACACACACACAAACACACAACCATACAAACAGCATACACCTTCAAGTAATCACAAAATGCATGGAATGCATTTATATACTCACACAGAACATAGACTCTCTCTGTCACACACCCACACACACACACACACACATACACACCTTCAAGTAACCACAAAAGGATTCCATTCATTTACCATATACTCACACAGAACATAGACTGTCTCTCTCTCTCTCGCTCGCTCGCTCGCTCACTCACACACACACATACACGCACACACACACACACACGCACACACCCTACCCCAACATTGAACTCCAAATTGCGTGATCAAGCATCTGATTTCTAACGTGATCTTTACAAAAATAAGATCGGATGCCGAGAGAGGGGAGACCTGTGTGGACGAAATCAAAGTTCAGGGAATCAGTTCAGCGACGTAAGGCAAGATATGTTGATGCACTCTGAGCTTGCAAAACGTACATAGGATATGAATCTTGAACTGCCCTCCGACTCCAAGTATTTAGGGAAGTCGAGCCGATCGAAATGAGCTATCCCAGTCCCTGGCATGCTGGGATGTTTGAGGGATTGCTCGCTCGAGTGCAAGGCGTTTTCCAGTGACAGGACCCCTTCACTTTTTCGAATGCTAAAAACACCGCAGCCATTGTTAGCTGTAATGACTGCTTGAGCAAGTATGGGGTTGCTTGAGGACTCACCCAAATCACAAGTTTCGTGGATGAGAAGTCTCTTTGTGGGCCGAGCAAATTTCATAAACCACTAGATGTTGAAACACGTTCAAAAAGTGTCATAACATTTCCAGCATAAAATAATTTTCATCCTGCAGTAGTCATGCGCCGTATTGTGACAAAAGGAAAAGGAATGAGTTTCATCCTATTCAGGAGATGGATGTGTCAAAAATGAACGACAGATCATTGTATAAGGGCATGGGACCGACATCCAAGTCTTATTTAACAGGAAATTTAACCTTAGACCATCCATCCATTATCCAAACTGCTTATCCTGCTCAGGGTCGCGGAGATGCTGGAGCCTATCCCAGCAGTCATTGGGTGGCAGGCGGGGAGACACCCTGGACAGGCCGCCAGGCCATCACAGGGCCCACACATTCATACCTAGGGACAATTGAGTACAGCCGATTCCCCTGACCTACATGTCTTTGGACTGTGGGAGGAAACTGGAGCACCCGGAGGAAACCCACACAGACATGGGGAGTACATGTAAACTCCACACAGAGGACGACCCGGGACGACCCCCAAGGTTGGACTACCCCGGAATTCGAACCCAGGACCTTCTTGCTGTGAAGCGACCAATGCTAACCACTGCGCCACCGTGCCACCTAACCTTAGACCAAGAACATTTTATTTTCAGCAGCAGCCCAGGGGTTGGGCAGTCACATGGTATAGCAGGGGTTGGACACTGCAACAGTTACAGTCATAGGCACCTTGCCCAAGGGCCCTTTGGTACAGCGACCCTCTGGTCACAGGACTTGTCTGTCTAAAATTCTGGCTACCGCAGCACCTTATGAGCTGATGAAACCCATCTCTCTGCTTCGATTCCCCTCTTATGGTTTGTCTCAAACATTTATAGTCAAAGCCGTTGTCTGTATGCGTCCTTGGCAGGCAGCCCGAGACTCCCTTTTAAATTTTACAGTGGAGACACGTATACACCTCCCCCTAGCAAAGTGAATAATGAGAACATGTACTTGGGAGGAAAAGCACAAACAGGGAACCGTCGCTGATGGAACACAGGATAAAATAAAGATGACCTTCTGATGGTTTAGGGTGCGCTGAGTACACATGTTCTGCTTACATGTATGGCAAATGCATAGCTCAACGTATTCTGTTGAAACCAGGCAACTATTTCACCACACCCTGACCATGACCTTCCTGCTAGCGGTCCTTATATCTACCGAGCCACAATGGACTCTGAGGGGGAATCCAATTATTATTTGAAATGGAGCTGTGTGTGTGTGTGTGTGTGTGTGTGTGTGTGTGTGTGTGTGTGTGTGTGTGTGTGTGTGTGTGTGTGTGTGTGTGTCCTTGTCCCCTTGTATCTCTGTGACTGTGATACCTTTTCATTTATTTTTATTGTGGCTGGCAGAGCTAACGCAAGTTCGTTCAAACCTCACTTCTTCTTTGTCTCCCGTTTACTTTCGGCCTACCTGTTCGGTCTCGTCATCTATGGGGCACTGGTTAGCCTGACTGATAGGCCCACAATGTCTCTTCATCATTCGGCACACAGGGAAGAGCAGACTGAAACTTCTCCAAAAAGGCTGCATCAGGATTAATTAATCAGCGCACACAAACAAAGGCAAAGCCACACATACACTCGCTGACACACAGAAAGCCCCTACAGAAAATAATTTTTGAAACGGGGCTTTTATGTTCCATCTTAATTGGTCAGCACAATTGGTAATGTAAGCCACCCTTGGCCACATGCGAAGACAGCGCCTCTCTTTGTTTTGTTGCCAGTGTGAATGCAGGGATTGTTGTCCCCATAATCAGCAAGCCAAGCTTTGAGGTTTTGCATAATAGAGGACCTACTCGCAACGAGCTGCAATCAGCGGTTATGTGTGTGTTTATTTTTGCGAGGCCTAGACAAAATATAATACTCCGTTCCCCTCCGGCTCCCTGGCCAGCGGATCGGCGAGCAAAATCTGCCCGAGCAGGAACTGAGCTATGAATTTGATATCCTTTGTTAATCGCACGGGTCTTTCATGACCAATAAGGTCAAACAAATGCAGATGCATGATCTTCCTGTTGTCCCAGCTTGTCAGCGTTAGACAACAGAACCCATCCTCTAACACTGGATACACCCCAGAAATAATTCACCAATCCCACGGCTTCTTGGGAGTACCGCAGCCACCACATGCTTTGTGCTGAGTAAACAGTGGCGGTTTCCTGGTAGCCGCAGAAGCAAGGCGATCTGCTCGGCCCCCGCCATTTTGCTTGTCCTCTAAGCTTGTACTATTACCAGGGAGCGACGCTCCGAATGAGTGAATAGCACAGCTCAGCAGTGCAGCTTCCACTGATAGGTCAGAGAAAGAAAGAGAAGCATATCTGATTTCCCTGTTTACCCAACCCGGATAAACACTCCCAACGTAATAGGAGTTTGAAAGCAGGGACCCGTTACAAGAGGGCCTTCCTCTGATCTCGCCCCGTCTTAGAATGCCAAGCCCATGTTAATAACATTTTCCTTTTTTTTTTCCTTCCCAGTGTGTTTCACATTATCCCAGAGAATGAATCATGCAGTATGAATCAGGGAACCCCTGAATTCGTCTTCCTTTCCCCTTTAAACAAACATTTAACTGTTAGCTACGGGGGGAGGTGTAGAACATCCCATACTCCGCCCGCTTGTTGTGTTTACACGGGTTAGGGGGAGGATTGGGAATTGTGTCTCACTGTTGTGTACTTAATAGAATGCCAACCAAACCCAATAAAAAAAAATTTGATATCCCTGGTCATGCAACCAAAAGATAAATATACAGAGAGAAAACTGTTTAGAGTGGCGTAGAGAAGATAATAAGTTAGGAGGAAACATGACTGGGATGACTGACGCGGGGGTAAACAGTTTGGTAATGATACTAATGGCTTGTTTAATTTACGTAGACTGTGTTTGAATAAATGAGAGGCGGCGAAAAATGTTATGGATAGCTGAAATTGTCCTTGACGGTCATTCAACAAGCTGGAACTGTGGAGTCAAGTGCTTCGGGGTACAATGTTTTAGCCTCATTCTTAATGCACATGGGAGAAGTCTGCCCTCAGGATTTTCTGTCAGAAAGCTTCCTGTCTGACAGAAGCATTCGGTTAGGGTTAGTTTCAGGGTGAGGTTAGGTTGACGGTTCGCCATCAATTAGTTTAAGGTTAGCTATTGGTTAAGGTTAGGGTTAGGTCGAGGTTAGCTTAAGATTACGTAAACTTAGGCAAGTTCAACGACTGAAAGCCCTTGAGCTTTCTGGCAGAAAGTTCTGCAGGCAAACTTCTCCCGTGTGCTTTCTATGTACAAATGTGTTCTTACACACCCATGGGATATTTTTATTTGATTTGATTTTTGAGATACTTTATTAATCCCCGTGGGGAAATTCATGCTCTGCATTTAGCCCATCCTAGCTGTGTAGCTGGGAGCAGTGGGCAGCCGCCATGCAGCACCCAGGGACCAACTCCAGTTTTTCTTGCCATGCCTCAGTCAAGGGCACAGACAGGAGTATTAACCCTAACATGCATGTCTTTTTGATGGTGGGGGAAACCGGAGCACCCGGGGAAAACCCACCACAGACACCGGGAGAACATGCAAACTCCACACAGAGGACGACCTGGGATGACCCCCAAGGTTGGACGACCCCCAAGGTTGGACAACCCAGGGGTTCGAACCCAGGACCTTCTTGCTGTGAGGCGACAGCGCTAACCACAGGGCTACTGTGCAGCCCTGAAGTTTCTCTCAGAGACCAGTGTAGAGTCTGGGTAACCCCTGAATTTAGACACCAGTTGGCTAACACTGATGTCTTTGCAAGCCTGGGTGATGGCTCGTTGCAAGAAGTAGAGAATAGATATCAGAAGGACTTAGAAATAACCATCAGGCTTTGCTTCTGCCTGTCAGACAACTTTGAGAGCTAAAAAAAAATCAATTTTTTTTGCAAGTTATTCTGCAGAATTTTTCACTCCGTCTTTCTTAAACACCTTTTGCTTCTACACTCTAACCCCAATGCCCCAATCTTCATGAATTCTCTATGCCTTTGTATCTCAACCCTTCACTCTTTCTTTATTTCTACAACCTTGTTGATGAGATTCTTTTCATTCACCTATACCTCTCTGTCATCTTCCTGGTCTTCCTCTCTTGTTAACAGTCTGGGGATGGAAGAAGTACTCAGACCCTTGACTTCAATAAAAGAACAAATACCTTGGTGCAAAATGACTCCAGTTAAAGTGAAAGTGCCATGTTGACATGTCTCCCTTTTTTCTCCCCAATTGTGTCCGGCCAATTGCCCCACTCTTCCAAGCCATCCCGGTTACTGCTCCACTCCCTCTGCCCATCCGGGGAGGCCTGCAGAATACCACATGCCTCCTCTGATACATGTGGAGTCGCCAGCTGCTTCTTTTCACCTGACAGTGAGGAGTTTTGCCAGGGGGATGTAGCGTGTGGGAGGATCATGCTATTCCCTCCAGTCCCCCCCCCAAACAGGCGGCCCGACCGACCAGAGGAGGCGCTAGTGCAGTGACCAGGACACATACCCACATCCAGCTTCCCACCCACAGACACGGCCAATTGTGTCTATAGGGACGCCCAACCAAGCCGGAGGTAACACGGAGAATCGAACCGGTGATCTCTGTGTTGGTAGGCAACGTAATCGACCGCTACACTACCCGGATGCCCTCCACATTGGCATTTCTGCTTGAGTATAAGTATATTAACAAGTAGTTGCTTTTAAACATACTTAGAGTATTAAAAGTAGAAGTAATGTTCAGTGTCTTGACACACAGCATATAATACAGGTTAGTAAAGTATGCCTACTTTACCTCTCTTTCTGCAGGTAAGTGCTAATGCACTCCCTGACTGCAATTTCCACAAAGAAGAAAAAAAAATTGTATGTGTGGTGCCGTAGTAATTAACAAGGATATGGACTTACTGAATCATTGATAACCAATCCTAAATTAGCCGTCCTTTTAAATGCTTTGTAAATCAAGTCTCTGATTTGTTTTCACTCTGTGACTCAGATCTAATAACACAAACCAAATTTCAACTTGGGAAAACAAAAGATTCTATAAATCAAAATGAGATTTCTTTTTCCAAGTCAACTTAAAAATTAGGCAAAAGAAAATACTGCTAACAAAAACAATGGTTAAATTGAAGTTAGGATCTTACATTTAGAACATTTCAATTAACTGCCTGATTGGTTCAGTAGATTGTGGATTGGTTCCCCTTGTTTTGTTTTTTCCTGGCTTTTCTATACACTGATTAAAAAAGAGCAAGGGAAAAAAAAAAAGCAGAAGTAGAGTTATAAAGAACTGGCACTTTGTTACTTTCTGTCACCTCAACAGTCTCTTCTTCTGCACTGTTTCTCACCTCTGTGCCTCTCTCTTATCTTCCTTCCTCTCTTCCAGCCTCCCTTTCCACCCACTGTCTCACCCTCCTCTCCTCCTCCATTAGCAGTGAATAAGTCTGATCTGGATGTGACACCCGCACAGTATGGAGACACAATATCCGGAGCCACCACCACACTGGAATACTAATGCCCATTGATCTGCTAGGAGACATAACGTCTCAATCAGAAGGATACCATCCTTAAGCCTCAAAGGTTATTACAATCAATGCGCAATAACCATAAAAGCTATTGAGCTGAGGTTATCATGAGGTGTGTGTGTGGGGGGGAGGGGTGAGGGGGCTGAACAATCATATAGATTTAAATCAAAGGCTACCTCAACCACTCGCTGCTGATATTCATTCACATGGTCAACCTCTTGCTGTCCTGCCACGGCTCACCCAAACTCCGTTTCATTGCTTGTAAGGAATATTGGCACATCAGTGGGGAGACGGAGCTGCAGAAACATGTTTCTTGCCTCGTTTGAAGGAGAGGGAGTTAATTAAAACGTGAGACACCTCACTGAATATACTTAGCGCTGTTTTCGGAGCGGGTGTTCAGACCCCTAAGGGATAAAGGGGGGCGTGGGGGGAGCAGGTTGGGAGGTGGCAAGCGCAGCGCTATTTCGGCGCGCGATGCCGAATAGGCAGTCAAAAGCTGCAAATTGCTTTTAGCACTCAATTTCGCACATTAATTAAAACAGCTCCAGCCACAGGGCATGACACTTTCAGCATATATATATATTCCATGCCAACGGTGGGACAATCATGGTATGTTTTCATTCATTTATTTTCAATCTGCATGCATTATCTTGTTGATAAAACCTCTGAATGGGGTTAAGTCAGGTCGAACATGGATGCTTAACCGTAGGTGTGGAACCACAATAGGAAACTACTACATAGCCAGTTGTGCTTTTGCTGGTGTGTGCTGTAGCATGAACACCTGTCATTCTGTCCGTCTCTCTCAACTATGTTTTCTCTCTCTATGTCTGTCTCTCTCTGTCTCTCTCACTCTCTCACTAGTGTTTACCCCAACCTACAGTTGCACACAAAGCAGTGCAAACAAACCATTAGCATTGAAGCAGTTGTTGGTGGCCTAGTTTCATCATAGGGCTGAGGCTAATAAATCACCCATCTGTTATGTCCTTGGTGATTTAGGAGTCCCTCTGTGCACATTGATCGTTTATTCACTATGTTTTGATATGATGGGTTATAACGAATATAGCAGGAAGTATGTTATTTTAGAGAACGCTTTGCTTTCTTCATCCTCTACAGCTTACAGCAGACCGTAGTTTATATAAATGTAATTTTTCAGTTTTTAAGTGCCTCTCAATGTTTGGCTTGTGCATTTTTTGTGTGAAATGTGCATTTTTACCTTTGTGAGATTTCACCGGGCATGACTAGGTTTGCTCTATAGGCAATAATGCAACCTTTCTGAATTTTGCTGGTGTGAGCATCTGTCCCATCTGCCCAGCTAGACTTTGGGTTCAATATGTGTCAACGAGTCATCAACCCAATCAGAATAGAGAGAGAAGCTTTTCCTCACCATATTCCAACATTATGTCATATTGATGCTGCAAGCCTCCTTCTGTCGTGCTGCTGGTAGAATCTCTGCTTCAGTAAAATCTTGATCATAGTGCTTACGTTTAATGATCTCCTGGAGGAAATGTTGAGATTACTGTTATTGATAGAATCATTACTACGATCTCATAATTCCCCAATGGATCAGGAGGTAATTCTGTTACACCCATAATCAGCGCGTTCGATCAGGACGTCAGCTAGTTCCTTACACCAGACATGATGGGAGAAAAGGGACACTTCCTATCAGTGGTGGCGGAGAAATGACATGGATGAATGTCAAAGAAAAACATTCAATTATCTTAAGCGGGTTTATCCAAGTGATTGCCACGTTGATGGGGTTACAGGTAGTGGGGGTATTGAGATGGGACACAGGGGGTTGAAAACGATCGGCTGGAGGTCGGTTTGATTTGATGGGATTCTTTTTGATGGGCCCATTTGACGTTTCCTCTTTGTGGTGCCGACTAAGGACGGAAAGACAAATTACTCCTCTTTGGATGAGGCCGGTGTGGAAACCTGATGAGGGAAAATTACACATCACATCTGTGCTCGTTTTAGGGGCCAAATATGTCTAAAACAGTAATTCTCATACTTAAATGCTGCAGGTTAAGGGCAGGTTTTGTGTGTGTGTCTGAAAAAGAGGAGGGGAGGGGAGAGAGAGAGAGAGAGAGGGAGAGAGAGAAGTGAATATGTACCTTTGTGAGCGGGTATGCACACATGCCTGTAGTGTGGCTGCATATGCACAATCTCTCAACTGTCACTGATGAGGGGCGGGGGGCACGTTCCAGTCTTGAGCCCCTCTGAATTATGGGTAGAGAGGAAACATTCCATTCATGCTTACAACTAATCAGGCTGTTTGGTCTTGCTCTGTTTTCAGGCTAAAAGTAAATTGCGTGATTAAACTCTTTCAACTCTGACCTTGGGAGAATTATTTATGGGTGGGGGAAAGGAGAGGTAGGCCCAGAGTTCATGGTGAGAGTGACAGGCCAACACGCATTCTGAGTGAGCAGGGAATTGAAGTTGACGGGTACTGTTTAACAAAGGGAGTTGAGAGAGAGAGAGCGAGAGAGAGAGAGAGAGAGAGAGAGAGAGAGAGAGAGAGAGAGAGAGAGAGAGAGAGAGAGAGAGAGAGAGAGAGAGAGAGAGAGACCACTGTAGCTTTTGGTAGGTGGTTTGGCAGAATCTACTGACATTACTGATTCATAGCAGGGTGTCTGTCTCTAGGCTCAGTCCCTCACTTACCCTTCATCAAGAGAGGCACGTGGTCTATTGTAAATACACCAATAGTCTCTCTCTCACTCTCACTCGCTCTTTTAAACTAATCTCACTCAAGATCTAAACCTAGATCATGTTCCACCTCTGGAATGTGAGACACTAATGTATTCTACTGATGGGGAAAAAAAAATCTCTGCCCATCCCACACACTAATCACACATATGCAGTGTAAACATTGTACAGTATGTTCTTAACACAAGTACATGTGCATGTATTAATAAAATGCACATATTGATACAAACATGTGTAGATACACACTATGCAGTATAGACCTAGTCCTAGCACACGACATACACACACACTATCCTTCACCATAGAGCATAATATATACATGCTTCAAGAGCCCCCCACCTCCTTACACGCACACATACCACACATGTATGCACACACGCGCGCGCACACACACACCCACACACACACACAAAGACACACACCCACACACACACTACATATATGATACTGAAGAGTCACTGACCTTCAGTTCTCACTTTATTCGGCCATTACCATCTGAAAGGCAGGTCAAGCATTCTCTTGGCAGGCAGAGCACAGGCGGATCTGAATCACACAAGTAAACCTGTCACATGGCTGACCTCCGGGAGGAAATCCACCTTTGATATTCAACCTTTCTGCTCAGCATGAATATTGCACGTCTCCATTAAAACAGATGTGCATGTCAACGCTCCACAACTTTTATGCAGTTTTTGTTTGCAGCAAAAATCCCAGAAGTGGCACAGTCTAACGTCCACGTTTCTAGCATGTACTCCACCGTCTCATTCACAGAGTGAGGAGAGAGAAGGTGAGAGGAAGCGAGAGCAATAGAGAAAGAGAGAAATGTTGAAGGTTAGATTGGCACATACAGGTAGGGGATACTTTGACCTACCGCCATCCCTACCCAGACATCTACTTACACATGATGTGCACCAACCATATAGTTAGAATCTAGCAGTCTGTTATATTGCATTTAAAATAAATTAAAAACACCCTCCTCAGTATGTCCCACATCTGTGTATTGCTGTTATTATGTTTCCTACCACTGCAATACCCATTATGATTGAATACTACACAGGAATACTATTTCCCACCAGGAACCCTTTTTTTTTGGGGGGGGGGTTATTAAAGTTTAACGTTAAAAGGAATAAAAATGTTTACAAATCAGAAAACACTGTCTTTGTGAGCAGGGAGATAAAGAGAGAATGGAAAGTGGAACATGTATTGAGCTGAACGGATGGTTTCTGATTAGCTGAAAAGGAACAGATATGAAAAAAGATGGGAGCCTAAGATGCCCATTGTGAAAAATGGAGGGGAAGATAAGAAAAGGTAGGGCAAAGGAGGCACAGAGAGGCTGAGGACGGTAAGACAGGAATGGAATATTATATCAAATAGATAATGTTGGATTAGAGAAAGAGAGCGAGAGAGGGCCAGAAAGTGATACAGTCGGGAAGCGAGAAAAAGAAATCAAAGTGAAAAATGAGGAAGAAGCGAAAAAACCTCTTGAGAGTTTGTTCAAGAGACAGAGAAGAATATGGGAGGCCAGAGTGCAGAGCGAGAAGCAAAGAGAAGTGAAAGTGGAGTCAAATGAAAAGGGAGACAGTAGCTCTGTTTCCATTCTATGTACTTTTATGAGAATTTTGGCATTTTGAATTAAAAAAAAGGGTTGATGGAAGCAGCTTATATCGAATAAAATCCCCAAAATTCACATAAAGGTTGAAATGCTTTTTTGAGGTGGATAAACTTTTTTTTATATGACGTAAAATAATGTGATTAATTTGCAACAGAAATGTATTTGCTGGGGGGGAAAAGGCAAATTGAATTCAATCACATGATCAGATGTATCTTGATCTTAACTGGTCTATCTTTCTCGTGGGTGTCAGCAGTATGGACATCTGACTTAAGACATGCAGATCTATGTTCACGTTTTTAGTCACTTAAATCAGGAATCAGGAACACTGTCATTTCACCTCATGCACTTGCGCATATGGTAGTACGTAAGGGCACATGTGGGTATCTGTCATTTCATGTGACTAGAGTGACAAGTGTGGTAAGTAGCACAAGGCCATATAACCAGGACATAACGTTAGTAGAAGATAAACTTGTTTATGCCCAAAAGTATGATAAGTGACATTCCATCATCTAAACGTAACCATTGTTACGCAGAAAACAGTAGCAGCAGTAGTAGTAGCATATCAAGACAACCATTAGACTGTCAAAGGGGGATGACTGAAGAGATCTTAACGCCATCCTTACATCGATAGAGAGGCTCCTGCTCCACCAACATGTCCTGATCAACAAGGTCCCTGATTAACAGCAGGACATTGACTGACACAAGTAGATTGTTCACTAGATTTGTAAATGGTATAAAGACAGGGGGGCTTTTGTCTGATTTTCAGTCACTCTGCAGACCTGACTCAGTCTTTGTTGATACGTCAATAAAAGTCTTATTTTCAAGGATCCTCGTCTCATTGACTTTTGTTTTGCAATTTCTCTGTATCACTGGCCACCACACGCACATGAAGTGAAACGAAATGCCGTTCCCTCCAGCCCACAGCAGTGCAACATACAGACAAAAACACATTTAAGAATAAGAACTACAAGAACACACATATTCAAACTAACACGTAGTCCAGCCACTACGGGCACTGAACTTGTTCCCTCAGCCCACTACTAATATGCCCAGGGTTAAGCATGCTTACAAACCAATCAGTAGCGCCTTCGTTATCAACGTCATCACGTACACGTACACGCAACAGACCTGTACGCTAGCGCCTAGCTAACCACTGTCGACTAATTTTAACGTTACTTCAGCGACCTTTGGGGGTTTCGCAAATTTAATTTCACGGGAAAAACTGAGTTACTTTCTAAAGGCCGCCCGAAACCAGCGTTGAAAGACCTTCACACTAAAAAGGGGAGGATCGTGAGGGGATTCCAACAAGCCTGGTACGAACGTAAGAAATGGCTATGTGGCGGTGCAGCGACTAGCCGCCTCTTTTGCTACTCATGTACGTTGTTTTCAACGGATGATTAAATAGTGTGTGGCCTCAGGCGGGCTACTGGGATCTTAATAACCTGACAAACGCGCTCAGGAAACACGAGAAGACCGCAGTACACATCAGAAGCCACGTAGCATTGAAAACATTTGGCACCAGCCGTGTCAATTTAGCTGTAGATGAGCAAACGAGGTTATCAATCGATCTTCACAATCGAAAGGTTAGGGAGAATAGAGGTATTCTAAACAAATTGATTGATGCCACCTGCTATTTAGCTAAGCAAGAAATAGCATTTCGGGGCGATGGGGAAGGCAAGGACTCTGAACCGTGGCAACTACGTGGAACCATTCATTTCATTGGAAAGTATTGCAGAGAATTAGGGGGGCAGCCCGGGAACCGCCACAGCCGGGACCCGAACCAGTATATCCTGCATCGCGGGCGACAACGTTTACCAGTTGACTAACGGGTCGGATAAGTAGACACGTTAGTTTACGTATTCGTGCACGTTACACTACCCCCCTCCTTTCGGGAAGCGCTTCAGCATATCGGCGCCCTCACGCCTCTGGGCGCACGCGCTTCCGATGGCCGCACGCTGACACCAATGCAGCGAATTAGGGGGGCAGGACGGGAACCGCCACAGCCGGGACGCGAACCCATATGTCCTGCACCGTGGGCGGCAACGTTAACCAGTCGACTAAAGGGTCCTACCCGTTAGCCAGGGGCTAACGTGTCTACTTATCCGTGCACGTTACAGTATGATGCGTGGATGGCTCATTCAGCATGATTTGGTTGAAACCGTTCCCGAGGCAACAAAGTTGCTAAAATTAGTCTTAACTATACCAGCAACAACCGTATCTGTTGAGAGGTCATTTTCAACGATGAAGAGAGTGAAGACCCTCAGTCGAAATCGCACCGGACAAGGACGCCTTTCATCGCTGGACCTGATTTCAATTGAGAAGGAGAGACTTTCGAAACTCAACACAGGCGGGATACTTTTACACTAAAGTCACGGAGATGTTCATTAGCAAGGAGAGACGCATGGATTTCGTGTTCAAGTAAAGTAAGATAAAATATTTCTACAACTTTGTTATGGCTGCTGGTTTATACTGTTCGCTAGCCTGATAAGCTGATGGCGATCTGATTTAACTGCTGTGCTGCACTGGATACTTTACTGATTTAAGACCGCCGTGTCTAATTTGCTTGTGAATGTATGCTTTGTACTATGAAGTAGCGATCTGAGTTGACTGCTGTGCTGTACTGTATATACTTTATTTAAGACCGCCTGTACCTTTTGAATGTAGGCCTATGCGTTGTGCATTGATGTTGAGAACGTTGTTTGGAGAGAGATTAGTTGGGCCAGAGCAGATTGTCTATCAACGGCTCTGAGTTAGGCTAATTGTCGCTGCATCCCGGTGGTTCTGAATCAATCGATGAGCGAAGGGCGACATGTATGGCCCCTTGATTTGAAACATTATATCGCAACTGGCAATTTTTTTGTGTTTTGTTTTTGGCAAGTTGATCATAAAGTCCGCCACTATAACACTCCGCTTACTGTTTATTAGCGGGTTCTAGGGCATCAATTTACCTGAATGGCATTTCCTTGACACTGCACTCACCCATAACATTTGTGCTTGGCACAATGTGTAATTAAGTTTATTAAAATATTGTAACGTGCATGGATAAGAAGACACGCTGGCCGCTGGCTCGCGGGCCTGACCCTTTAGTCGAGCGGTTAGCAATGTCTCCTGCGGTGCGGGCGATACGGGTTCGCTTCCCGGACGCGGCAGTTCCTGTGGTTGCGTTGTCCCCCGAATTCGCTACAATATAAATAAATGTTCGATACATATCAGCTCTTGCCAAACGAGTACACATAATGATGATTAAGCCTAACGCCGCCAAATAAATCGGTGTTTCGCAGTATACCGGAGTTTTAAGTCTGGCGTTTGGAGTGACATTCCCGCGCTCGCGTACCGGAAGTGATGCGTTTTACGTCAACCAGCAACGAAAGCTATTGTTTTGTTTTGTTTGCCAGAGTTGAACTTATTTGTGTCGAAAGCGTTCGCCGGCCTCTGATTGGCTTACCTTCAGCGCTTTCTGACAGAAAGCTTCCGGGCTTGGCGCTATGGCGGAAAAAACACAAGAAGCGTCCAAGAAAATTTTGTGATGCTCCACAGAAAAAAGAAACTCTGCGTTCAGAGGAAGGATTAAAAAAAAAAAGAATCAGGCGATCAACGGCGAGGGCAAACACTGATATCCATTTGTGTAGCTTTTCCTGGTTGGAGAGCACCGAAGAAGAGAAGTAATTACTCTCATTGTCAGAAGGGGAAGACGAAACTTCCTCTCTGCAGGTTTAAACCGATACGATGGAATCGCAGTAAGTATATCTTTCGCCATCCTACAATGCTGTGATTGCAACGATTCCCCAATCCTCTGTGAATAGTACGCATGGCCATTATAACTAGCTAATGGTTACAGCAATTTGCATATGAAAGCAATCGTTCATTTCGATCGTTATGCAGTTGTGCTGTTTATAAGGGTGGGGATACCTTTAGTCAGTTGAGACTGAAGAGGTCCCTTGGATGAGTGATGAAACGTTTCTTCCACTAAACGTGGGAGAAACGTTTCATCCAGATGAACTGATTCAACTCTCTGTGATTTTCTTACCCGGATTATTGAGCATGCATAAAGAAAGATGTGATTGAAATGCACCTTAATTTTCATATTTTTTTGCAGACAAGAGTGTAATGGGCGATATAGAAAAATTTATTGTAACGATAATCAGAGGACATTTTACACAATATTGATATCGTGACATCTGCTAACATATGCAAAAATACCATATTTAAGAATCCAACCGAGGTTCATCAAACTGAAATGTTTGGTAGTGTTTTCAAATAATTGCCCCTCAAGTAGTTCAGACCACATTTTACCAGTAATCTCAGGTAATGGATGATTTATTTAGACAAAAAAACAACAACTCTATATCATGATATGACATTATACAAATTTCATCCTCACACAATATTGCTAAAAGACAAGAAATGATGATATGAGATCATCGCCCAGCCCTGGAAGAGAGTATAGCGAAGGTTTTCTAGCTTGCTAATCTTACCATGTGGAGGAAACGAGCGCACAATGGAGCGCTTTTTACATTAACAAAATGGTTGCCGCTTCCGTGTGCCACTCGCCAACCTCGTCAGATCAGTCGTTCTTTCTTCTGGTCTCTAAAGCCAGTCCTGTAAAAACCTCCATATCCCACCAAGCCTCACGGCAGTAGTCACAAAGAGCGTAGAGGAGAGGAACGAAGCCGTGAGGCCATAGATCACTCACTGTGAGTAAGTACTCAGGGTAGTGGTGTAAGCCTGCTGCAGATACCTGTGTAGAAATAGCACAATGAGGCAGTGAAATGTCCAATTCTACTTTTAAAATGGCGTCGAAAATTGAAAATACTGCTCAAGTGAGAAGTCACTTATCATCTCTAATCGATTGGTTCCGGCCCATCGGCTCTGAGCTGCCTGTCGGTACGCGTTTCAACCCAAGCTTTCCTCTCCTCTCCTCTCTGTCTTTTTCTCATTCTCTATTTGCTCTGTCCCTTGCTGTCTGCCCATCTTTTGCTCTGCCCCCCCCCCCCCTCTGTCCCAATGAATTATGGTTTCCATCCACAGTACGTGATGCCTCTGTCTCCTGCTCTCTCTGTCTGTCACAGACAGGAGGTGAGATCAGCTAGGGTCTATGGTGGTCTGCTGGGAGCTAATGGCTGCTGCCAGCTCTCAGGCCAAAGCCCCTGCCACAGTTTGTCACTCTGCCCAGCCTGCAGCAGAGCTGGAGGGGTTGGAGAGGAACACAAGGTCCTGGGAGGGGATGGAGGTCTGGCATGAAGGTGGGGTAGGGGTAAAACAGAGAGGGCAGAGAGAAAGACAGCCTGGATCAGGGACCCCCCCCCCCCCACACACACACAGTCCTCTCCCAAGCCCTCAATTGCCCACTTGAGGGCAGAGTGGGCAGATCCTCTGTTGTCAGGGCATACTTGTGTTCTTGGACTTGTTTTTTTCCTGCCACCAGTGGAATGGATAGAATTAATAAAATGAAGAAAACAAACTTTCTCTTTTTCCCTGTTTGCAAGGTAAAATAAACTCACTGGTGGAAATGCAGTCACCGCACATGTAAGTGCTTTGCAAAGGAGAGGAGAGAAAGAAAGAGAAAATGAACCTGTAGCAAGGGTTTGTCAGTTGCTGAATCCAGCTTGTTAGCTTTTAGCCTAAGGGCCACTCGCTCTCTCTCTTGTGCGCTCCCCCTCCCCTCGTGACCTCGTAACCTGAATGGGATAAAAGATGCTATCTCGGCGACACCCCCATCAGCCCTGCCCAACGCGGCAAGCCATTTTGCCCCAGGTAACTATGGAGGCAGACAGCACTTAATGAAATAACATCTGCCTTTGAGAGCTCATGACCCTTTGACCTGTCAAATAACCAGGAAGATAGTGGTGCGTCAGATCTCTGTCAGGGCCCTGTGAACTCTTCATGTGGTCACACTTCCTTATAACAAACACAGGCAGCACTCTCACGGAGCTTATTGGATCCCTGGCTCTGTATGTCTGTGGCATCCGTCTCTGTTCTTGCAGTTATGGGTGGGCGACCTGCTGGTGATAGCAGAGAGACAGATGCTCCATATTTTTCTTGGTAGACCAAAGGATCAGCTGTGTGTTTGTGAGCTGCAGCGCTCCCTTTGTCGTCCGTGATTATCAAACTGTAGCCCGTAACTACCTGGCAAGGAGAAGCCCCCTCATCAAACTGATAACTTTTTTTTCTTCTTTTGTTCCTGAATGTTCTACTTTACATGTGGCAGAGGTTATAGGTGATGCTGTGGGAAACATTTACATGCAAGCATTAAACACTGAAAAACTTGTTTTTTTTTTTAGATTCTTATCTACCTTTAACAAGTTGCATTTGAAATAATGACTTCATCTGGCCAATGCAAAGCCTAAATTACCTGCATGCGACTGTGCCAACATAAACAGCCCAATTTGCCATACCAAAACATTTAGAGCATGATGGGAGCACACATTATCACATTGTGAAGGCCCGGTGTCATGACATCATGGTAAGATTCACCGGTGCTTCTCTTATCTCGTGTTTATATATGATCTGTCCTCATTATTCTCTTTAACTTCTGTCACCACAACAATGTCTGTGGGAGGCAAAGGCAACTATTGTCTCCCCGATAAAGTCTCATTCAGTAGAGATGATGATCTGTAATCAACGCTTGAACCTGCCAAGCGAAAAGCGAGGGTAGCAAACCTGATTTTCACTGATTATACGGTTTGTTAAAAATGTACGGTCAGGACTCAGCACTTACCCAGTTTTGGCCTTGTTTATATGGTCACTCGGGATCCCATGAGTGACCCAGTGGGGCCTTTATATTTAGTCAACGCGATGCTTAGCGCCGTATCACAGAAATGGAACATGATGAGGTACAGAGAGTTCATTCCTCCATCCCTACTCTTTCCCCCCTCCTGGCAGCCCGCCGATTTGTTCACATACAGCAACCTCTGCAACGGCAGTTCCCTCAGGGAAGCCTGGTGCTTGTCTGAGAGTCAATGAGCAGAGGTCGGTTTTAAATTCAGGCTAAGTTATGTATGCAGACTGGTTTGACAAAGCTTTTGCAACTTTGTCTAATTGCCAGGGAGTGACAGCACAGGTACACAGTCAGAATGAGTTCATATATCATAACTATTATGATGATTGTAACTGTTATCATTATCACAGATTTAGAAATAATGACTTTTATGATCATGATGATTATTATCATTAGTAGTAATGATTATATTTTTCTATCGCCTTTTTAAACTTGGTTTAATCCATTCACAGTATTATCATGTTAGCTGTTTAATCTGTTTTTTTTCCTGTATTTAATCTTTTCATACACAAATTTGGCTGCAATCCAACCCCACTTTTGTCTATCAGCATATGCACACACACACACACACACACACACACACACACACACACACACACACACAGAGGATAAATGCTCGTGTTTTTAACTTTCAACTTGCTGCATTGCTTTTAAGTGGACAGAATGTGCCATGTAAATGAAGTTTGACTGATCAGAGAGACGTTAAAGCTGTTTTTTTTTTTTTCCGATGGAATGTTGCGTCGTTCTGCGGTCTGCTAGTCTGCCCCTGCTCCTCAGGAGAATGGACCACTTCACTGTGTATGGTGCCATATGGGAGCCCGGTTTGAAGCTGCTTGCATAAAACCACACAATTAATTCGGAATTACTCCAGACAATCTGCTACTAGACGGGCCTAATGAAAATGACGGAGCTGGGCTCCGAGACCACGAGGCTAAGGACTGTGGCCTTTAGTTCTCAGTAGAGACCGATAATAGGCCATACATAAGACACACGGACATGCTGAAACGCACACCCACACACCCACACACATACACATTTAAAATATAGCCTGTGCATTTGGGAAGCATCTGCCTGGCTGCGTTAAATATGCCTGATGTGGGCCTGAAATTGTATCTAATGCAGGTCTCCCTGGAGACACCGATCAGCACACTGGTAAATTATTGAAAAAAAAAAAGGCGCTTCAGGCTGCATTATTTAACCGACATGGAGTAATAACAGGACAAGTGTCTGTTGGCTCCTGACGTATTAAGTTTATCATGACAGCAGCATGGGGAGCATGTGAGTACGAGTCCCCATACTTCAGCATCAGAGCTGTAGCAGCTCCTCAGTGCACTGGGGAAGTATTCTCCATTATTAAGTACATCTTTAAGTCTTCCAACCCCCTCCACTGGTGGGAACAGCATTTTAATCATCACTTGGAGAGTTGCACACCTCGCATCTGTTTGTTGCCATGTTGATTCAAAGAAGCTGCACCCAAGGAAAAACATACACTTCATTATAGCACTAAATGTTGCTTTACAATCTGGGAGTGTTTCATTTCTTTCGGTATTGCCACTATGGAAATTGTTCATCACTGGTGTGTGTGAGCATAACTTTGCGGTCCCGCTTCCATTTAGGTGGACCTCACAGGGTTACAAAACATTTCTGAATCCAGCAAGCAGCTTGTGTACTGTTCCCTAATTCCACCCTCATTTCTCATGCACAAATCAGGCGGGCTCCAGCACTCTTGTGGCTTGTCTTGATCTGCAGCCTGCCTCTTTGGTTATTTCAGCTCGCTTTTAGTACTCGACCCGAGCAGACCTTCAATTATTTATGATTTCTTTTTTTTTTCTTATTATGAAAGTGAGGCAATGAAAAAAGTGGGAGGTGGTGGTGCTGGTGTCGCTTATCCAGCTTTGCCTTAAAGTATTCCTCGGCCTAATAAACGAGTTTTGCTCTGAAACCAAGGCAGTGACTTTGAGAGGAAATAACTTTACAGGATTAGTGGAGGTATGTTTCCATTTTGAGTGAGATTAAATTAATCTACAGTTATTAAGTTCCTTAATACATTCAGCAGGCAAAATCTCTCCAGGCAACGTAATTATATCAATTGGCAATGGGAGAGGGGGGTTGAGTGTATTGTCAGGTTAATCTGATCCTTTCCGTCTTGTTTTAAGGTGACAAGGTTGCACGTCTGATATGATAACATAAGGTCAGAAGGCGGGTCATCTTTATTATGAATTAGTCCAAAGGACACTTGTAATGATGATCCACTCAATTTGGGAGAATTTCAGTCTCCTTGAAGGTTTAAATACCTAACATATGTGCAGACCCCTTGCATGTGTTTTCTGCAGCTGTGCTGTTATCTCATACCCTGGTAGTTCAGCAGTATGACCTCTCCCTTAGGGGCGCATGGGGAAGAAATGTTCTGGACACTAAGCCCCAATATAAAGTTTGACAAGCCCATCTCCATAAGGACATAGGGTATCGAAGCTGCTGACTTGCTACGGTCAAACCCAATGATATCTCTATGTGCTGTGTTTTAGTGTGAACATCTGGCTGATACCATGCAATTACAACTCTCTTGGCCCACCAGGGTTGAGTTATGTTAGCCGGCCAGAAGCGGGGTCAGAGTGTGGGCTAGGTAACAGCTGGCAAGCTGGGCGAGGGGGGCTAGGGGACGGTAGCTGAGGTCTGGACTTGAAGCAAAGCATAACATGGCTCCAGCTTGAGATTGGTGTGATGGAGTACACACAGATGGAGTCATTTTAACAGACTGGAATTTGTTCGTATGGGGAATGTTTGCTAGTCATGTATGTTGATCTTCAGCAATGGCTGTCTTCATATTCATACAGCGACACTTGTGCAGCCATAGTCTTCTAATGGTGGCCACTTTCTCACTACCACCACGGGTTTCGGCTGTTGTACAGAATCTCAGCTTGGTTTGGTAACATATCAGTTAATTTAAAAATCACAAATAAACAGGCTGGTCCACACAGCAATGAAAGTGATGAGGTGAGAGAACGTCCCTCCCTCAAATGCTCTTTGAGAAGACTATAGTTAAACAGTCTAGGAAAATTATGGCTGACCCCGCTCATGTCCTGTATTCAGAATACGAACTGCTCCTATCGGGTAGATGCTACATGGTTCCAATTAATTACAGGAAAATATACCCAAAAAGGTATAAAAAACTGTTCAGTGACTCTCCTAAACTCAGGACATAAGGAGGATGTGAAATGAGGGGCTGTGTTGCACGTATTTGGATGCAGTTTTATGTCTGCACTTGTCTGTGCTATGCATTTTATGTCTGCAACTGCACTATAATATATGTATTTTTATGTGGCAGATTTATGTCCAAGACAAATTTCTCTCAGGACAATTAAAGTAATCTTGAATCTTGACACTTACCAGCTTATTTCCTTGGTGGTAATATATATTTTTCTATCTTCAAGTTCAAGTTTGCGTTCAACTTTATTTACATGTGTAGAATACAATGAGATTCTTGTGCCATGGCTCTCTCTGCCTCAACACAAAGGACACAAGGACAAAAGACACAAAGGACTCGCCATCTCATAAAAGAACAATATAGTATGTGATAACACAACAATGTAAGGTGCATATGGGTACGTCAGCTGTTCAGCAATGTGACTGCCTGTGGAAAAAAACTATTACTGAGACGGCTGCTGATGCTCCAGTAACAGTATATATTTATTTATTTATTTTTGGATTTTCCCCCCTTGTTCTTCCCAATTGTACCCCACTCTTCCGAGCCGTCCTGTTTGCTGCTCCGCCCCCTCTGCCGAACCGAGGAGGGCTGCAGAATACCACATGCCTCCTCCGATACATGTGGCATCACCAGCCGCTTCTTTTCACCTGACAGTGAGGACTTTCGCCAGGGGGACGTAGCATGTGGGAGGATCACGCTATTCCCCCCCAGTTCCCCCTCCCCCCTGAGCAGTTGCCCCGACTGACCAGAGGAGGCGCTAGTTCAGCGACCAGGACACATACCCACATCTGGCTTTCCACCCACAGACACGGCCGATTGTGTCTGTAGGGACGCCTGACCAAGCCGGAGGTAACACGAGAATTTGAACCGGCGATCCCCGTGTTGGTAGGCAACGGAATAGACCACTACGCCACCCGGATGTCCCCGGTAACATTTTTTAGATGGAAGGAGTGAGAATAGGACATAAGTGTGGTGGCTGGTGTCCTTAATTATGTTTTGGGCTTTCCTTTTGCAGCGAGTGGTATAAATATTATGAAGTTGTGGTAGTACCACGCCAATGATTTTTTTTTTCCTTCTGATGTCTTTAAAGTCCTTTGCAGTAGTCTGCAGTCCTGAGCAGTCAGGTTGCCAAACCACACTGTGATACAGCCTGTCAACACACTCTCCATGGTACTGACATAAAATGTCACGCTTCAAAAGAAAAGGCCAGAAGAATGCAAATGTTAAAACTTTTTAGCCATTGGTAGACCTGTGAAATGGTAGTTGTGAATGATAGTGCCACAATCATTGCGGTATTACATGGCTCAAAGGACTGGTTGCAGTAAGAAGAATACTACTGTGACATGCATGGTAACCGGGGTGGGGTTTGGGATATTCGTAAGATTGATGACTTCTCTGATGGTAAGAACTATGGGAAATTAGTGAGACAGTAGTTTTAGGCCAAAGTGACTTTTGAAGAATACCCAGTAGAAACTACCCTAAATGGAAACGTCGCTTTGCGGGAAATAGCTGGAATTTGATGTCACCGCTGTGCCACTGCGTTTACCCTACACAATTAAGAGCGCCTCTCGTCAGCGTAGCACAAGCTAACTTAATCCATCTGTGTCACCATCCAGGTCCCCACGCTGGACCTAATCTAGGCTAAATGCAACCATAATCCAATTAATCTGTCAGGACCGGCCCACTGATGATATTTTTATTTTGTGCTGACACGTCCCATTTCCCTCCTGGTAAAATAACGAGGAAGGATAACTTAATTTGGGTAACAGAGAGGAATAATGAAAGATGGTTAACACAGCTAAGAAGGAGACGGAAATAGAGACGGGGAGGAGTGACAAGAGGAGAAGAAGTGCTGATAGTTCTTTGGCGATGTAATGAGCTGCATTCCACTGGTCACAGTCCTGTTTGCGCACCACACTTTCTTAATGACAAAAGTAACATTGCTCACATGTCAAACATGGTCACGCATGATTGTGCAGAGCTGGACTGATTTAATTTGTATCTCAGTTGCCATAAAGAAAGGTAATTTAAAATGCAGTATGGAGGATAACGACAAGGTGTTGACAAACTGACAGCAGCTTCTGTTTACCATTGTTTATTCATTCATGTGCAAATATTAAAGGTGCATGCACGAGAAACGCAGATGGGTTTGGCTGATAGCCAACATGACCGGTGTCGAGGGAAGATCAACCATTTCAGATGTAGGGCGTCCAGGTAGCATAGCGGTCTATTCCGTTGCCTACCAACAAAGGGATCAGTGGCGGTTTGAATCCCCGTGTTACCTCCGGCTTGGTCAGGCGTCCCTACAGACGCAATTAGCCGTATCTGCGGGTGGGAAGCAGCATGTGGGTATGTGTCCTGGTTGCTGCACTAGCGCCTCCTGATCGGTCGGGGTGCCTGTTCGGGGGTGGGAGTGGGGGACTGGGGGGAATAGCGTGATCCTCCCACGCGCTACATCCCCCTGGCAAAACTCCTCACTGTCAGGTGAAAAGAAGCGGCTGGTGACTCCACATGTATCAGAGGAGGCATGTGGTAGTCTGCATCCTTCCCCGGATCGGCAGAGGGGGTGGAGCAGCGATTGGTACTGCTCAGAAGAGTGGGGTAATTGGCCGGATACAATTGGGGAGAAAAAGGGGGGGGGGTAATATATAGTTTAAAATGTAACCTGGTATTTACAGTGGCAGCCATTTTAGAAGCCATACATGTACCATATACTTCGGCTAATGTTATACAAAAGGAGCAAAGCAGTTCATTATAGCATTGCAGTATTGTGATTGCTTATTACAACAGCTCTATCTGTGCAACTCATATATATACACTGCTCAAAAAAATAAAGGGAACACATAAGCAATGCAATGTAGCTCCAAGTCAATCACACTTTTGAGATATCAACCTGTCCAGTTAGGAAGCAACACTGATTTGTGAATCAATTTCACCTGTTGGTAAATTGTCTAATTTCCACCAGGTGGAAATTAGACAATTTGCAAGACAACCCCTATAAAAGGAATGGATTTGCAGGTGGTGGCCACAGACCATTTGCCTGTCCTCATCTTTTCTGGCCGATCTTTGGTTAGTTTTTCATTTTGCTAGTGCCCTCACCACTAGAGGTGGCATGAGGCGGTATCTGCAACCTACAGAAGTTGCTCAGGTAGTGCAGCTCATCCAGGATGGCACATCAATGCGTGCTGTGGCAAGAAGATTTGATGTGTCTCCCAGCACAGTGTCCAGAGCATGGAGGAGGTACCAGGAGACAGGCCAGTACACCAGGAGATGTGGAGGGGGCCGCAGGAGGACAACAACCCCGCAGCAGGACCGCTATCTGGTCCTTTGTGCAAGGAGGAACAGGAGGAGCACTGCCGGAGCGCTACAAAACGACCTTCAACAGGCCACTAATGTGCAGGTTTCTGCTCAAACAGTGAGAAACAGAATGCATAAGGATGGTATGAGGGCCCGACGTCCACAATTGGGGCCTGTGCTCACAGCCCAACACCATGCAGCCCGATTGACCTTTGCCAGAGAACATCTTGGTTGGCAGATTCGCCATTGGCGCCCTGTGCTCTTCACAGATGAGAGCAGGTTCACACTGAACACATGTGACAGACGTGAGAGAGTCTGGAGATGCTGTGGAGAACGTTCTGCTGCCTACAACATCCTCCAGCATGACCGGTTTGGCGGTGGGTCAGTGATGGTCTGGGGAGGCATATCCTTGGAGGGCCGCACAGACCTCTACGTGCTAGCCAGAGGTACCATGACTGCCATTAGGTACCGGGATGAGATCCTCATACCCATTGTCAGACCATATGCTGGTGCAGTGGGCCCTGGGTTCCTGCTCATGCATGACAATGCTCGTCCTCATGTGGCCAGAGTGTGTCAGCAGTTCCTGTATGTCGAGGGCATTGATGCTATGGACTGGCCTGCACGTTCCCCAGACCTGAATCCAATCGAGCACCTCTGGGACATCATGTCTCGTACCATCCGCCAACGCGATGTCGCACCACAGACTGTCCAGGAGTTGACCGATGCCCTGATCCAGGTCTGGGAGGAGATCCCTCAGGAGACCATCCGTCGTCTCATCAGGAGCATGCCCAGACGTTGTAGGGAGTGCATACAGGCACGTGGAGGCCACACACTCTACTGAGCCTCATTTTGAATCGTCTTGAAGAATTTCCACAGAAGTTGGATCAGCCTATGTTCTCATTTTCCACTTTAATTTTGAGTATGATTCTGAATCCAGACCTTAATGGGCTAATGATTTTGATTTCCATTGATCACTCTTAGGTTATTTTGCTCTAAACACATTCCTCTGTCTAATAAATAAAGACTTTCAGCTGAAATATTTCATTCATCGAGGTCTATATTGTGTTTTTAGGTGTTCCCTTTATTTTTTTGAGCAGTGTATATATATAAAGAAACACTCAACGGTAGGGCAAGTGCTCAACAAATGAGCAAAATAATCCAGTGAGTCAAGTAAATTCTTTATGAGACGGTACAAGCCTGTTTCATGCCATAAGCAATCATCAGCTCTCAATCTCATGGATTGACAGCTGATGATTGCTTATGCTTATACACTCACACACACACACACACACACACACACACACACACATATATATATATATATATATATATATATATATATATATATATATATATGAATGAAGAATGGAGCATGATTGCATCTACTTGTTAGAGGCAAATTAATTTGCATTTTGCTAGAGCCCGAGAATAGCACGTCACTGATACAGCCAACCCTTCCCCTCTGACACCACAACCTAATCCACCTAAATGCCAGCGCTTCTAATGTGGTTCAGTGTTTGAAAAAGTCAAGGTGCCGGAGGGAAGTTACATTCAACCTACCTGTCATTTCTACATGATTTAAGAGTACTCACATTAAGGTGTTTTTGTACAGTGTTGAGAAGTGAGCGTTTAAAAATCGCTGCTTTAGAAATGTTTGCTATTTAGAACAGTGTGATATGGTTTAAAAAAAATCAAAAAGGGCAGCAAGAACTGGGATTTCAGGTAAGGCGATGATGTAACGGGTACAAGGCATAACCGCGTGGCTGATAGTTTGCGATGGATGTGTCCTTGGATTTATGCAGAGCTCTGTACATACGGAACACTACAAAAAAAAAAGAACAGAAGGAACCAAGCGAGATCACAGACTTGCTCCCTGGTTACCACAATGGTTGGCATGGCAACCATCACCACAGTTATAATGCATTGTCAACTAATCATATTGTTTCAGTGAGACTGGTGTTTGAATTGGTATTAAAAAAAAAGTATCAGCACTCAGTACATCAGCTTGCGTGCGAACCTGAAGAATTTGCACCTGGTTCGCCTTAGAATAAGCTGAGATGATTATTAGGGCCATTTGTCTGTAATTAAAGACACACTTCCTTAAAAGAAGGAGGGATTATGATACCCAATGCACAAGTGTTTTCTAAAGATTTCAACGCAGTGTATGATACTCTGTTATAAGATTGGATGAACTAGGACCCAGATGATTATAAAGTGAAATATAGATGCTCTGTGCTCCTACAATAAATTTCCTGCAATACTGCAACTTTGTTAAATGCGTAGAAAGAAACAAAGTGCGTCTCCTCGACCGCTCCAGCTGGCCTGTTGCAGAAAACTAACCACAGCTTGTTGGGCTCTTTACTGCTTCAGACTTTCTGAGGCTTTCAGACATCGAGCAGCAGCATGAAAGGTGATTTGCGGTATGTTATGTTGTAGTTTAATTATATGAAATAGAAAAGATGAAGCAATTTCTTTTTTTTTTTTTTTTTTGGAACTACGACAGTGTCGTGGTGTTTTGATAACCAGGGCTCTGTCCATCCATCCATCCATTACCCAAGCCGCTTATCCCAATTGGGGTTACGGGGATGCTGGAGCCTATCCCAGCAGTCATTGGGCAGCAGGCAGGGAGACACCCCATACAGGCCACCAGACCATCACAGGGCTCACACACACACACACACACACACACATTCACACCTAGGAGCAATTTAGTATGGCCGATTCACCTGACCTACATGTCTTTGGATTGTGGGAGGAAACCGGAGCACCCGGAGGAAACCAACACAGACACGAGTAGAACATGCAAACTCCACACAGAGGACAATCCGGGACGACCCCAAAGGTTGGACAATCCTGAGGTTCGAGCCCAGGACCTTCTTACTCTGAGGCGACTGCACTAACTGTGGATAGGAATTTTCAGTTGTAATGACTGAGATGGTCTTGGAGTAATGTGAAGTAAATTTAAAGTAAAACAACTGTTAACTTTTCTCTGCATGATCTCTTTACGTCTTGTAATTCTGAAGACACGTATCATCTCATATCCACTGTGCAATGAAACAAGAATAACTCCAATGCCATCCAGAGTTAGTTCCCAGCCCTTAAAGAAAAAGCTAATTTTATTATGGATTAGCAAAGCTGTATTTGAAATGTCGCAATATCAATTACAGCAGACTCCAATGCATATTTGGCTGTTGGTGGAAACCACCACTCATTTACCGTCTTGCCACCAAAAATCTTTTCCATTTAATTCACTTAACAGCTGTACAGGCAGCTGCGTGCCCACACACACGGAGCCAGGGAAAAAGAAGAAAACCCCCCCAAAAAAACAGATATACATCTTGTTTCAATCGCGCTGTCTGTGTTTAGCTCTCTGTCCTTCTCTCCCGTATCTGCTGCTCTTTCATAATCGTCATCTCTCCCTCTTCTCTTATCTGTTTCCCTGCAAACATTCTCCTTTCTTTGCTCATCTTCATTCACGACACCCTTGCTCTTCGCTCCAAGCAACTGTTGCGAAAAGTTTTCT
>JAJHIY020000346.1:0-34768 GCA_022114975.2 Lampris megalopsis
AAAGAAAAGAAAAGGAAAGGAGAGAGAAGTTTCAGTTGGCAATTGCAAGAGAAGGGGAGAGGAGGCACCAGCGAAAAAAACGAGGAGAGAGAGAGAGAGAGAGAGAGAGAGAGAGAGAGAGAGAGAGAGAGAGAGAGAAAGAGAGAGAGAGAGAGAGAGAGAGAGATACAGCTCTACTCTGTGGAGTATTGCTCTTGCACTCATTCTCCCTCTTACTGACCGTCTGACTGGTTACCTGCCACAATGCCCCCGAGCAGTTGCACTCATCTTTTCCATCCCACCATCCTCCACCTCCATGGAGCCAGATATCCCTTTCTCTCTATCCCTCTGCCCCCCCCTCCCACACACACACACACGAATCCATCCTTCCTTTCCTTTATCACGATATCCCTGCATCCTCTGGCCCCTTGAAGCCTAATCTCCCTGTCTGCTCAGCAGCCCTCCATCCCTCCATCCCTGCTTCATGGACAGCTGAGTGTGAGGCTGATGGGCGGCTGGAGTGAGCGGGGCACCTGCCAGCGCCGTGTAGCAGAACAACCCCTGACAGGCCGCTAATTCAGCCGGCAGAACAGAAACCTCCACCACGCAACAGCTCAAATCCGGGGTCCGAAGAGAGGGAGGAGGGGGGGGGAGAAATGAGAGAGAGGAAAGTTTAGAGAACAAGAAAATGAACCGAGGAAAAGGGGCGTCTGGGTAAAAAAAAAGAAAAAGAAAGGAAGGAAAAGTGAGACAGGAGCAGAAGAGAGAGGGGGGGGATCCAATAATGGAGTTTTAATGAGAGACAGGGACAAACGGCGGGGGGATGGAAGTGAGTGAAACAATGAATATGGGCCGCAAGTTATGGCGGGTGTGATGCTCAGTGGGCCGAGGTGGAGCTGTGCATCTGCGGCGCGGTGGTCCAGGCGTTGGTGCGGGGGTTTTGCATGCACAAAAAGTTGCAGAACGGAGGCTTGTCACCTGTGGACTGGGTAGGTAACCACAGCTGCCACGAAGGAGTGGAAATAAAGGGAGACACACTCTTGATGATGACGGAAAGAAGCTTGGATTATAACCTGGGATTCTCCACAATGTGCACGATGGGTCAACACTTTTGGATGGACGGGTGCTTGCAGATGCAAAAAAAAAAAATGCAATACACCTCCTCTTGCAATAGCCTTGATGCTAACACCCCCTCCCCCTCCCCCCCACACACACCCTCCCAAACCTTTTTTTTTTACATTTGTTTACCTGTGTAAACGTGCTCACGGCCAGCCAGGAGCAGTGTTCAATGAACAGCTTAATTTGCAAATGCATTTCTATGCTCGGAGTAATCTGAGGAGGGATGCGGAAAGGTTGGGTACATTCATCACAAACACGAGCTTAACATAAGTGAAAAATTACAGGATTCCCAATGACCTTCCAACCAATCAGGCCTGGTAATTACACTCATTCATTACGAAGGGGGGGGGAGATGGAGGAATACAGAGACGACCCTTCAGGAAAACAAAAATGTTTATAGATGGGAACAAAGAGGGAAATGCTAATGGCTCGGCTATCTGGCTGGCTGGCCTTGAGACAATGCGGAATAATAATAATCCCCCCCCCCCTTCGTCACATACAAACTCGAACCTGCGGAGAATTTCAATCGGCTGAATGAGAATCCGCCTTCCGCCATCAGGCATTGTGTGGCGGCGATGCCACGTCGGGACAGGAAACGTCGAGAGAGGCCCGTTATAAGTCAGCCGTTATAACCTCTTCAGCATTTGCTGTACCGGCGGATGCATCGGGTCAGGTCATCTGAGTGGTGTATACATATTGCAGCAACAATTGATATTACTGCCGCGTGGCTTCTGGGGTTTTTGTTTCTTTATTTGTGTGCGCGTGCGCGCGTGCGCGTGTTGTGCTTCGATACAATGTTTCGTCTGCATATGTAATTTGATTCATTGTATTCAAACCAATCGCTCCTCTACCATTTGGCTCCTGAATGATTCACCCGGAAGATGCACGATGTTGTGCTACAGTCTTTGTTTATCGGTGCTGTGGTGGTGTTGTTGCGGGTTTTCGCGGGGCGTCGTTACAACTTTTCTCCCCTCGCGTGCTTTCCCTCGGCTTTTCGGGGTGCTCGAGTATCCCGCAACTTTGCAAGCCATTCGGCTTTACGGAGCATAATTACCGGAGTAACAAGCATAATGCACGATATCTTTCAAATGTATTTCATTTTGCTCGGCCGGATTGTCTGTCGGTGCGATGCATAATTTCATTTTAAGCGTATTTATCGACTAAGTGCCCGCTCGTAAAAAGGAAAACATTTCTTGCGTGTTTTCTGCTCGGCTAATAGCCTAACCGTTCATGGCGCACCTATTCCTCATGGGCCAGCAATGTGGGGACTCCAGCCTGGCTTTAAATCACACCACTATTACACATAAATAGTGTGACGCTCTGGCATTGAACTTTACAATTCATTCCATTTGCCAGAAGATGGTAGCTGACTGCTTTTCTCTGATTATGCAGATGTTATTACTTTTTTTTTCTTCTTCTTCTCTCTTTGTCGATATATGTTTAGGTGTCATTTGCAGTGGATGATGTTCTCATTGCTCGGTTTACCGCTCCCATAATAAGATCACCTGTGGTACGAATACATTTTCCCTCTCTGCTCGTGTATTTGGATTTGCAGGGTAAATGAGTTTCTCCCGGCCTCGGAGACAGCGAGACACACACACACACACACACACACACACACACACACACACACACACACACACACACACACACACACACACACACATACACACACACACACACACACACACACACGCATACACGCACGTATATACACACAAAGAACGGGAGAAAAATAGAGAGAGAGAGAAGGGGAGAGGGAGAGAGAGAGAACATATCAAGCAGCTTCTCAGATTCACTTTGGCGCTTGACACCATGGTGCTCGGTCAGTAAATGGCTTTTCTACACGGGGAGGTGGGATAAGGGTCTGCGCACGTGTGTGCACCTGTGTGTGCAGATGCGCCCATGTCCGCATGAGCATATCTGCGCGCGCGCGCGCGCGTGTGAACGTGCAGTAACGCGTTCATGTTTCGTGCGTCGGCGTTGCGTGCTCGGCAGGTGTGTTCGCGTGGATGTTTGCGCGCGCTCTGCGCGCGCGGTAAAGGGGCCCGGTTGCACGGCCGCGACTACGTCCCTTCTCCCTCTTTGTATTCTGTTCGGCTACCCAACCGCAGGCCCCAGCTGTCATTATTCCCTGTCCATCCACAGAGAAGTTATAGTTGGCAAAAAACCCATCAGGTGGACAGGACAACAGATAATTGAGGTGATGATCGGAGCTGTTCAAAGACAATTGATAGTGATGGAGACAGGGGGAGCGGGGCTTCTTGGGAGCCGAGCCGGCCGACAGAAAGGCTCTCCGGGGGCTTGGAGAGCAGAATGTGGAATAACACACAACGCCTAGCTGCTGCAGCCCTGCAAGCACCAAAACCTGTACCTATGAATGTCCACTAGATTTCATTCTTTATTTGTATTTTTCTTTCTTTCTGCATCTCTAAATTCTCTTCATCCAAAACCCGCAGTTGTTAATTAAGACAAAATACCTATTTTTTTCCAGCTGCTTACTTCCTGGGAAAAAAAAAACTGTTGTGGAGATCAAAGAAGGTGGAATCGGTTCATCTGGATACAATGTTTATTGACAGATACTACGTTCAATCTAAGCTGACGGATGAAACATAGTATCTGTCAGTAAACATTGTATCCAGATGAACTGATTCCACATTCTCTGATCTTCTTACCTGGATTATTGAGCATGCATCAAGAGATGTTCTGGAGCTCCTCCATTTACAACCAGCAGCGGCATTGCCTCGGGCTTTAATAGCCCAAATCCCCTTCACACACACCCTCCCCAACCCCCACCCCCCTCGCCTCAATCACAGCAACATATTGAAACAGGAGGGAAAAGCCCTGACCTGAACATCATATTTCCACCCGTTCTCATCCGAGTGACAAGTTGCCAAACTTCGAAATCCCCCAGAAAACCCAGTTAAGGAAAAGCAAGTTGTAAAGGTGTTTTTCATAAGCCGAGGGACAAGGGGGAACAAATGGAGGTTATTACTTTCCTCCATTTCAAATAGCCCCCCTCCTCCGTCTGACTGAAATGGGTCTGGCAAAAAATGTCTTTATATCTCACATCCATACCTGACATTATAGTCCTGGATTTTCTATTACCCAACTGGAACTTTTTTTTTCTTTTTCCACTTTCATTTTTCTTTTTCCCCCGCACCCAAGAGCCAAATATTATCACCCCGGTGTCATCAATTGTGTACATATAAAAACGGCTCATAACGTTAACACGGCAGCTGATTGAGTAGTTTCAGGAGCATGTGCTTTCAATGTCCTTGGTCGTCTTTGCTGGAAACTTTGAATGTTCATGGCTACCCCACTCTACCCCCACCCCCCACCCCATCCCCCACACACACACACACAATCACACACACGTGCACATTTTTGAAGTATGGCGTTTTTACCTGACCTGTATGCAGGTGATGCGTTTCTGAGAATCAATGGGTGGTTTGAGTCCAAGTCCACATTATCAATAATGCACCCACACACACAATGACATGATACACAGATACACTTATACACACACACACACACACACACACACACACACACACACACACACACACACACACACACACACACACACACACACACACACAGCTCTTTTGCAGGCATTATACCGGTCGATCATTCATTTAGAAAATGACATACAAAAACACACATGAAGACACATAACCATAAACATACACAGAGAGATACACATGAGCATAAGTACACACGCATACAGACTCTCTCTCTCTCTCTCTCTCTCTCTCTCTCTCTCTCTCTCTCTCTCTCTCTCTCTCTCTCTCTCTCTCTCTCGCTCTCTCTCTCTCTCCCTCTCTCTCTCTCTCTCTCTCTCTCTCTCGCTCTCGCTCTCTCTCTCTCTCTCTCTCTCTCTCTCCCTCTCTCTTTCTGTATGTCTGTCTCTCTGACACAGGTTCTGACACAGGTGACACTGTATCAATAACTCAATACCCCTCGTGTCAGTCAGGCCCAGTGTGGCATGCCCTCTGAGAGGTGTGGAGGGAACTGCTTGGCAGCAGAGGACAGGGAGGGACGCTGTGACGAGGTGGTCACACCTTTCAATACCTCCAGTACCGCTGTCATGAGGCTGGTGCATACAGGTGTGTGTGTGTGTGTTTATGCAGGTGTGCATATCTACATTCATGAGTGTGTTAACTGATGAGCTGGCACCATCAGCATTTATCCCCATGCCGCCACCCCTGACATCTTCGCCATCTCTCTTACACACACGCGCGCGCGCACGCTTCTTTCTCAAAATTCTGCCGATTCCACATTAAAGCCGGTTGATCTTGGAGGGCGACCCACCCTAAACCCTCCCCCGTGGGCCCTGCCATGCTCTAACCCCCATCCTTCCTCCGCTCGGTTCTGGGTATTGACCCAAGCTGTCACCCCGGCCGGCACCCCTGACCCCCCTCGGCAGCGGGCGATCCATGGCGGGGCCGCGGGTTCAAATGATTTTCCTCCGCCTTATGCCGTGCTGTTTTTCCACTGGGCTGATTGCTAATGACAACATCGCGACAGGGCGTCGTGGAGATCCCGCAAACAGGTCGCCCCTTGCCTGTGCAAACCTAAACGTCTGCAGAAGTTCAAGATTATCCCCCCCTCCCCCCGTGTTTGTGTTTCTGGTAGTGCAATGTGCAAGAAATGGAAGACTCTATTTCCAGCCATCATGACGTCTGTGCTAATGCTAAAAACATAGCATTGAACGGCTCTATAAAACTTACACAAAGTAAATGAAGAATCTGAATCGAAAATCTCTTTTGAGAAACAGACTAAAGCGAGCACCTCCCGCTGACAGTGATCCGGAAGACCCTTCCTCCGTTGATCCCCTTACACCTCATGGGTTAATGCACAGGTGAGAGAGAGTCTCTCCGACTGAATCATCTCAGCACAACCGATAGCACCCCGCCAAATACCCCAAAAGGATTCCCACAGCGTCCCCGATGCGCCCCCATCAGAGGCCTGATGATATCTGCCCGAGATATATATGTATTGATGTGTCAGGAAATAACATTAGAGCCAATTGCCATAACAACTTTATAAATCAAGGCTTGTGGGTTCGGGTGAGTGAGATAGATAGATAGGTGGGTAGGGAGAGAGAGAGAGAGAGAGAGAGAGAGAGAGAGAGAGAGAGAGAGAGAGAGAGAGGAGAGAGGAGAGAGAGAGAGAGAGAGAAGAGAGAGAGAGAGAGAGAGAGAGAGAGAGAGAGAGAGAGAGAGAGAGAGAGAGAGAGAGAGAGAGGAGAGGGAGAGAGAGAGAGTGGCGGTGATGCTGATGAGAAGTATACAGGGCCACATCCATCGCCACAGCAACACCATGTATCGTCAGGGAAATGGGCTCTGCCCCGGTTGGCCACGCCAGGCACCAGGAATTGGCGTGCACGTGCAAGTCCCTTTTGGGACATGCACGTGCATGCATAAGCACACACACACCCATATAAAAACAGAAATGCTCAGATTACTACGTCCCCCCACCTCGCCCCCTTCTTAGGCCTGCCCGTCGATGCCGTGGTCGCTGCAGCCTTTGCTTCCAATTTAGAAAAAAAAACGGGGGAAATCTCGCCGTTAATCAGAAGTTACAAACAGACTTCGCCGCGTCATAACTCTCACGAGGGGCTCTTCCGCTGATTGATTCCTATACACACATACTGTCTGATTACCATAATGTGTTCTTGTGGGGGAGATTCCGGCGACAGGGGAGAGCGGGGGGGGTTATGGTGGAGGTAGGTAGAGGCGGGGGGGGTAGAGATGGGGAGGGCAGCAGGAGAGACGGGGGGAGGGGGGGGCTACGAGGGGGATGGGGTGGTGGGTGTGTATGTGTGTGTGTGTGTGGGTGGGTGGGGGGGGGGTTGTTGCAGAGCGAGCGGGAAGTAAATAACAAATGGCCCAGACTCCACCTCATCCGGAATGATTTCAATCCAATGTTCCATCATAGCTAGTGGAGAGAGAAGAGTGTTTGGGGTTTGGGCTATCAATTACAGATATGTGTAGGCAGGCAGACACTATCATTTCGCTGATTGTCACCAGTCCACCGCGGTGACATCAGAAAGTGATCCATCAGTCTATTTCCTGTGACACGCAAAGAAAGATGGCACCGGCGGGGCCGGTGGAGATGTGGGGGATCCTGCGGTTCGGGCTCTTTAACATGCTTGCGGGGCCGCACACATTCTAATGCAGACATGTGACCTCCCTCCTTCAGCCATTTCGCTCGGCTGACTCGGTCCATTTATTCATTTGGACCGGCGATTGTGGCCGCTGATTAAACACTGTACAAGCTATTTGTTCACCAGCATGCGACAAGATGCACCGTGGCACGAGTCGACCCATTCTACACCACTTTGCCCTTCAGAAGAAGCCCCATGCAAAAGCCTCAGCATCAACACACACATTTCCCCCATTCACACAGACCATCATGGAAAGTAGGCAGCAAATATCTCTTTGTTGATAATTTGGCTATTATTATTGCTATTGCATTATTATTGTTGTGTTATTATTGCTATTGCATTATTATTATTGTATTATTGTTGCTATTGCATTATTATTGCTATTGCATTATTATTATTATTGCATATTATTATTGCTATTGCATTATTATTATTATTGTATTATTATTGCTATTGCATTATTATTCTTGCATATTATTATTTCTATTGCATTATTATTATTGTTTTATTATTGCTATTGCATTATTATTATTATTGCATATTATTATTACTATTGCATTCACGAGACTAGTTTGCAGACATGATGGAATCCAAACTGATAGGATTACGATTAAAAAAAATATTAAATTAGAATAACTGTCATAATGTGAATCTGAATGTGCAAGCTTGACTTAACGCTAGAACAAAATAAAAGGCTGTAACTGTGAAGTGCACAGGCTTCCAAACGGCCGCCCATATAACCATGAGGAAAATGACGTCATTAACTCTATCCAGGACATCTGAAATCTGTGATTTCGCTGTTATTCATGAGGGAAGGTCGTCTGAATCTACTGTGGGTGGCGGCCAAACAAGTTGTTCTCAGCATATCTCCCTTTTATGTGTCGTCTTAACAAATCAAATTAATTCAATTCTATTATTTTACCAGCCTCGTTACCCCCCCCCCAACTTCCATTTCCCACTCTTGTGGTATAGTAAATCCAGTGTTCAGCCGGTGTAATTTGTGCTGTCTGCTGCCCTGCAAGCTTGGATCCACTGCACTGTGGCCATATGACCTGCTGTACTTTTCTCTTTCCCACTCTGTCCCTAAAAAAACGTATCAGCAGGAAGGATCCACTGGGAATATCATTCCACCGCGAGCCTCGTCTGCCTCGCAGGCCATCCTTCCTGGGAGATTCATACCAAGATGGCTGTAAGCACAGATGATACCAGCAGGCCAAACTTTATTCCTCCCCGCTGCAATTGCGCGTGGGAGCTGTGACTCTATCAATCAAGGGGTGGCTCCCGAGATTGCCTAATCTCGCGACCAAAAGACTCTCATCATCAGTCTGCCTCTCTCCAATGCCTGAGTGCACGTGCATATGTGTGTGTTTGTTTGCATGAATCCGTGTGTGTGCGTGTGTGTGTGTGTGTGTGTGTGTGTGTGTGTGTGTGTGTGTGTGTGTGTGTGTGTGTGTGTGTGTGTGTGTGTGTGTGTGTGTGTGTGTGTGTGTGTGTGTGTGTGTGTGTGTGATCAGCGAGGGCCTCTTGAGTGGGAAATGTAAGTGCTGCTCCTCTCTGCTTAATATTATCGCCCTCATTTGTAAACACAGTCATCCATCAGGTGCCAGCCCCCACCCTATCCAAACAGATAAAGAAGGTGTATGTTCTTATAATTTGCTCTCATCCCAGAGAGGGAACCATAACAATAATCTCTCCCTGATACGCAATTGCTCCTTCCTCCTCCTCCTCCTCCTATTTTTTCTCTTTCATTCTCCCTCCCCCCCTGTCTCTCTCTCTTTCCACCTCTTGTCCTCCCATACCCACCTTACGCTTTTTCTCCATCCCTCCATCTCCATCTCCCTCTCTCCTCTCCCCCGCGCCCCCCTCCCTCACGTCTCTCTCCTCTCTGTTGTAGCAGAGGAGTCAGCGATAATGGGCTTTTGGATAGTGTATTAATGAAGCAGCCTAATTTGACTCCCTGCCACCGTGTAATGGATTAAAAGGCAGCGCTGCCATCCGTCTGCCAGCCACCAATAAAGCACGCAGGTAAATACTGTCACTCACACCTGCGACCAGGCTCACGCGCCCGCCTCGCGCCCGGCGGAGGACATTCTTAACCCGCCGCCGCCTCACAGATTGGGAAAGGGGGAGGGCGCGCGTGTGTGTTTGTCCGGTGTGTGTTTTGGTATTTGTGTGTGTGTGTGTGTGTGTGTGTGTGTGTGTGTGTGTGTGTGTGTGTGTGTGTGTGTGTGTGTGTGTGTGACAAAGCAGTGCATGTCATCTTTGAGTGCATGTGTTTGTGTATGTAGTGTGTGTGTGTGAGTATGTGTGTGTGTGTGAGCATATGCTGTGTGAGTATGTGTGTGTGAGTATGTGTGTGGGAGCATATGCTGTGTGTATTTGTGCATGTGCATGTGTGTGTACGTGCATGTGTGTGTGAGCATATGCTGTTTGAGTGTATGTGTGTGTGTGTATGTGTGAGCATATGCTGTGTAAGTGTGTGTGTGTGTGTGTGTGTGTGTTTGAGCATATGCTGTGTGTGTGTGTTTGTATGTGTGTGAGAGAGAGAGAGCATATGCTGTGTGTGCGTGTGTGTGTGTGCGTGTGTACGTGTGCGTGCGTGTGTGGCTTGTCTGTGACTGGGAGTGGGTGAGAACTTCAGCAGTGTTTTGTATCAGGATATTTCAGTTGTCCTCTTCAGGTGCCTGTTTGTACACAGCTTAGAAAGCCTTCTGTTAACTTTTAAATGGAGCATGTTACTATTTTCTGAAAATTTTATCACTGACAGTGCTCGCATCATCATCATCATCATCTTCATCATCATCATTTTGAACGTAATCCACCCTCCCTGTGGAGCAGCAGGTGCCTTGCCTCTGATGACGGCACCTTACAAGCCTCTCAGATGGTCATCACATTCGTCACGCTCTCACAAGGAGCTTAAGCCCTCGGTGCTGATGAGAAGCCCGTGCTGTCTGCTGAAGATGGTTGGGCGCATGCGCTGAGATAGTTATCTCGAAGCTAGCTTATAAATGAACTCGCGCGTGAGCCCCGTGGGAGGGGATCAGCGGAGCACTTCATATCACGAGAGGCTGTGGCCAGCTGTTCAGGCTGCTCGGGGGAATTACGCGCTCTCGAAGACTAATACCCCACTTCCGGCTGTGTGATATTGCTTTTTCTCGTCAACACACAATGTGCCCTGGCAAACTTAAGAGTATCACTCATATAGAAAAATAAAATAAAATAAAATAAAATAAAATCAGTATGTAGCGCTATCTATCCCTTTTAACTGTCAAGGACAACACTCCTGAGTTCTCTATACAACTCGGTATCCAATAAACTATTGAAGTATGTTAACTTCGCTTCTTATGTGTTTAAAGTATGTTCTAAAGGCTATAATTGTCTTACAGTGTCATCTGGTAACTCCAACTAAAAAGTTGACTACCCCTTTAAGGCGCTTAAATATGGCATATGACCCCTTTAAGGCAATCTAACATGGTCTAGACATCTCTGGGTGTCACTAGGTTACTTCCAGTGAAAGGGTGGACTAGCCCTTTAAGGTTGTCTCAACCTGTCACTTACCATAGCCCAGACACCACAGGAATAAACACACATGAATAATCCACACTCACACAGGTACATAGAATTATATATACAAATGTATTATGAGTAATAATTATTAAAATGAATGAAAGTAATAAGCCTCAATGGCTAACAAGCATCTGCATTCAGATACACACAAATTAATCAGACTAACACATTAGCATACAGCTCAATAACCCTATAACTAAGCCGGCAATAAAAGAAAAGAAAGTCAACCCCCAGTTGCAGGCCTGTTTCTTTATCGGGTACATTGGGACACTAAACAGCCCTCTTCGCTCCCCTTGGAAGCCCGCACATCCAGCTTGTACTCACAAAGAATGAATGCTCCTCTTCGTCTCTCGTTTCCCACCGCAGCGAATGTCAGGCCGGCAGCCCTCCTAGCTAACTGGCTAGTTAGCCGTTAGCCGTTAGCACCATCTCACGGTCGAACCGTGCGCTCGCCTCGGCAGCCCGACACGGCAACAGACGACTCCTTCTGCGTTCCTCGATGGTCGCATGAACCCACCACTACACTGTACTGATAACGTTACTTCGCTAAACTAGAAGACGGCCCGACTCACTGTGGGGAGCGCCCCTTACCGCATCCAGTCCATTCGCGCGTCTTGCTGTGCTAGCAACGAACACCGACTGGCTAGCTCGCTCCGTAACGTAGCTGGGTACACATATGGGACTGACGAGTAGTCAGTTTGTCTCCACAATCCACACAAACAGTTCCCAGGATGGGTCTCGGTCAGACACCCGCACACATCACTGTTCACTAAACTTCAATTACATTTCTCTCACCGCAAAATAGCATATAACAACTCGACATCAAACTGCTCCGTTTGGCTCACACAAGGGACGAGAGACCTCCTTTCTCTCACCGTTCAGTCTGCTCGCGCTCACGTTCCCCGCTGCCCTCTCAACCAATCACATTCAAGGTAAGTTATTCTCTCCACAGCCAACCAATCACAACAATGATAAGGTTGCAACAATAAAAGTAAATGCATTTCACATTGGTAAACAACTGTTTTGCAGAACAATATCAACAATATAATATATTCATATTCAAAAGGTATACAAAATAACAAACATAGGCCAAACTCTTATCTAATAGTGCAATGTAATATATCTAAGGCCTATAATTTAACCAGAGGGTTACATACAATTGAGTGAAGCCTCTAATACTGTACATCCATTTATTTATTTATTTCTCTTTTCATAATGGCGTGTTGGTTTCAACTTGGTTGAATTTATAAACTTGTCAGTGGCGCTGAAGCTGTTTTGCGTTGTCAAGCCGAGATCAGCCTTCCCCCCTTCAGCGGGACGCCAAGGACCAAGTTCAGCGATTCAGGCCTGCGGTACAAAAGAGCCACCCCAGCCGATGCTTTCAGAATAGCAAACATCCCGGCGACTCCATTTGCAATGTAGATGTGTGTGCGTGTGTTTGTGTGTGTGCGTGCGTGTGCGTGTCCCCCTCTCTCTATTGAATTGTTTTCTTAATCGTTTCCTTTGTGCCAAGAAGTAAAGAAAACAGATTGCGTGTGAAGAGCATTGGAAGTGCCAGTGACCCCTGGTCATGGCGGCCACATTAGGACTGCCAGAGCAGCAGCCAGTCAGGCAGGCAGCCAGCCAGCGGGGTCAGCCACGCCGGCTTACCATGACTGCTAGCACCAACATTTTCTTAAGGGGACACAAATGCAGTCTTTTGTCAAGCTTTGTGCAACTTTGAAGGTATTTTATTTTTTGCAGGATATTGTAAACGTGCACAAACAGCTCTTTACATTTACAGCCCGGGTAGACTCACTGTCAAAGCCTTTTCGTTTTTGTTTTTTGTTTTCGAAAAAATCTCCCCCAATTGTACCCGGGCCCCGGCCAATTACCCCACTCTTCTGAGCCGTCTCAGTCGCTGCTCCAACTCCTCTGCCGATCCGGGGGGGGGGGGGCTGCAGACTACACATGCCTCCTCCGATACATGTGGAGTCGCCAGCCGCTTCTTTTCACCTGACAGTAGTCGGGACGTTTACATGACACTTAAAAAAATCGAATTATTGCGTTAGTTAACCGGACTTTTAAAATGCATGTAAACATGTTAGCGCGACTGAAATCGAAGTTGTAATAGTCGGACTAACACACCCAGATAATGCGATTGGAAGTCGATTTACTTCTGCATGTATACACCTTAGTCGGACTGGAGCTGGTCGAGGCGATCTGCGCACGCGCTAACTTTCCGCGCGCCAAGTCGGACCCGGAAGTCGAACAGCATAAACAGAAGAAGAGGGGGGGGACACATGAAGAGGAAGCCGGTAACTGCAAACATGGCGAAAACTTCGAGAGCTCATTTTTGGACGGATGAAGAGACGGAGTGTACGCTTACTCAGTTGAAAGAGCTGAACATTTTAAGATACATGGACGGGAGGAAGACAAGAAATGGCGACTTATTCTAAAAAGTAGCCGAGCAGATGGTCGGGGCTGGGTTTAAAAGGACTGCTCTGCGTGTGTGACGTAATAGGTCAACCGGTAATGGCCCAATACAAACAAGCTGAAAGAGTGCATATCGCCACCTATCGTAGCGGAGCCCACATGACTCCCTCAGTAAATCGATTTCCCCCCCGCGCATGTATACGCCCATTTCACGCCGCGGCCACCTTGGATTTAAAAAAAAAACCAAGTGGTGGGAACTTAGCCACGCCCCCTTCTTACTCAATCGGAAATCAATGCAGCCGGGGCCAGCAGCAAACATGGTTTGGACTACCAACCTCGAGCACCTACCGTCATTTACCACAATATGAAAACTAAGCTGGATCTTTTCTTTTTCGAGTACTTTCTGCCTCTCCTGTGCCAGTGAGGAGAGACACACACACAGGGCTGTATTCAAAGAAGCTGTTTAATCACAATAAAATAGAAAATAAGATACATTTCATTTTTATACTGTACATTCAATATTTATACATTAGATTGTCCCATTTACAATATTTTCATTCTTTGTCTTTTAAGTTTAACAAAACTGTTGGTTCATTTTAAACTAAAATATGTTCGGTCAACTGTCATTCTGTTGTAGCAATAAACTGGAACTCGCTACCAACTCAAATCATCAATTGTTTACTAAACTAAGATAGTGATTGCTCATCTCAAGGTGTGGGCTAAGAAATGGGACTGTACTGAAATGAAGTTAAATATGTTTCAATCTATCTAAGGTTTGTGTGCACTATTTTCTTGTCAGCTGGATTTAACAAAGGTTTAAAACAGTGGTCCCTGAAAATTTGTTAGGAGAGCACACACAGTCCACAGTTGGTTGACTGTTCCACTTAGCGAATGGGGTATGACTCCATCAAAAATGTGGTACTCCTTTAAGCGTCTTATTGACTGTTTGACGTGTATTCTCAAGCCAGCGATACTCTGTGTGTCTGTGAGCTCATCACAGCTAAACTGTTCACTTGGGCCTAAAAATGCAGGGATGACAAGTTTTACATCTATTTCATCGAGCAGGTCTTTGATAAGGAAGCCCTTATCGGCCATGACCTCATCACCTGACTCTAAGAGGTCCAGAACACCTGACCTCTTAGTTATCTCCTTATCAGAAATACATCCTGTGTATAGATTACTTACCTGGCTAACTGACCCTGAGGGAGTGATCCCAATTAGGGATTTCAGTGTAGTGTTACTTTTATAATGGGAGTATGTCATGGTGTTCAAAACCTTCGAACTAGCTGTCTCGATGCGGATCTCTGTGCAGTCTAGTATCACTCTTGTGTTTGGGTAGAATTCCCTGAATACTGGTGGCATTAGCTCGTCTACTGCTGCTCTACTAGGCCATATTGGGAGGGTCCCTAACATAAAGAGCAAATAGTTGGCCCACGTTGTACAGTTCCTGTTGACTGTGGCCGGCGACACATTGAATCGTACAGACAAATCCAGAGCAAAAAGGCCCTGCCTCACACGGCACAAGAACAGGAAAAACTGATCAATCAGCGATAAATGCTCTGCATGGAAGCCAGACACAGAAATGTGTTCTAGGTTATGGCTGTTCCTTTGCATTTGAGTCCATCGCACCATGGACTCTGCAGTAGGCTGTAAAGCTAGGAAGAGTGCTTTGAGGGTGTGGTAATCCTTAAAACCAGTGTAAAACCTGATCAGACTGGGCGCACACTGGAAGCGTTCTAGACCAAAACGCTCCCTTTTCAGCTTTTTATTTTCGTCCTCCAGGAAAGCGGTGCGTTTCTTTACTACGTCAAGCTGGTCTTCCACAGAAAGGGGCTTCACGTCGTAGTCATGATCAGGTAGAGTCACCCAAACCTCACTGGACACATGAGGATATGTGGGAAGCAATATAAATCCACACATTTTCCTGTTATCAAGATGATGTCTCAGAACAGAGCTATCCACTATTGAAAGATTAGTGAATATATATATATATATATATATATATATATATATATATATATTATACAATGCAGTAATCTACATGTTTGAAAAATTGTATTGTACTGACAGTAACAACTCACCTATCTCCCTCATGTTCCTCTTCATGTTCCTCTTCATCTTCTTCCGCTATTAAGTCACCAATGCGACTACAAACAGGAGCAAACATTTTTCAACGTCAAACTTCTGCCTCCCTTCTAATGTTTTAGTCACAGTGAAACTGGTCACCCCAATATTATTTAACTGGCTGTACATGGTGCAACCTCTGCAGCTCAATGCATACAGTAGGCGTACATGTACATAATGTCTGTTGCAATAATAGCAGGAGGAGTAAACATTTAGCCATATGGCATTTTAATGTGGAATTTAGTTGTAAACATGAGTGCACAACTGTAAATGTTACTCACTCATCTGCTGACTCGGGTGTCACCTCCCCAGCAGGTTGACCACCACGAACAGGAACCCTAAAAATACAAGCTATTAATGGCAGGTATTATGTTTCATTTAATCAACATCCTAAAATCATTTGCATGACAACATCCAGCTAACGTTATTATAGCTCTGCATGACCTACCGTGATGTCTGTCTGCTAGTAAACTTAGTAAACTTAGCTACCTCCTCGGCGTAGGTTGATTTGACCATGGGAAAATGGTCGGTAGAGTGCGCAAGAAAAGTCTTGCGCAGTGTTTTCAATGAAGTAAGAAGGGGACGTGGCTAAATTCCCACCGCTTGGTTTTTTAAAATCCAAGATGGCCGCGGCATGAAATGGGCGTATACTGGGACCAAAGTCAGTAGTCGGACTAATGAACTAATCGAGCTATAACCATAGCTCGACTAAACTGTACATGTAAACGTACTGAGTGAGTTTCACCAGGGGGGACGTAGCGCATGGGAGGATCACACTATTCCCCCTCCCCCACTGAACAGGCTCACCGACCGACCAGAGGGAGGCGCTAGTGCAGCGACCAGGACAGCGCGGCTTCCCACCCACAGTCGCAGACACGGCCAATTGTGTCTGTAGGGACGCCCGACCAAGCCGGAGGCAACACGGGGATTCGAACCGGCGATCCCCCCCGTGTTGGTAGGCAACGGAATAGACCGCCACGCCACCCGGACGCCCCCACTGTCAAAGCTTTGGTTTCATCTCTCGCTCCCATCCTGTCTGTCCCTCTCCACCGTGGGCCTTCTGATAAGGAACAAAGTAGCCGTTTGGAAAACAGTGACGTCATAGCTGCCGTTACAGGAGGTGGTGGATCCTCGGCTTGGGGGGGGGGTTCACGTTGCAGCGTAGCGACGTTCAAAAGGCCAGAAAACAGCGAATGAGTGGAAAGAAATCTAATTGCCTTTCAAACCTCAGCGGCGCACCCCCCCCCCCGCACCCCCCCGGCCATATTAATCTGCGAGCAGTCCCAGATCTCGGGGATAATGAAAATCTCTTTTATAAATATGCATGCGGCGAAGTCACAACATAATAGGGGACCCGGTGGAAAAACAGGAGGCAGCAAGGCGGCTGAGGGATGGAGCACGGGGCCCTGCAGAAACGAATGTTCCCCCAGCAGAAATTGGTTTAATTAATAGGACATTTTACATAATGATTACAGTGTAATTGCACCGACTAGCAGAGTGTCATTAAATATATCCTTGCTCCTTTACAACACCCTCCAGCTAAAAATAATGAGTTACATTGGAAATCACTATGCAACAGGTTCATAAATAACATTTAAGCCCATACAAGGCAAGTACTTATAAATAATAAATATTTGCCTTTTGTAATTGAAGAAAAAATGACTGCCTTTTTTCTTTTCTTTTTTCCGCACTGGCACGCCGCTTTGTCCTGTTGTATCCGTGAAAAGGAGATTTTTTCTGATTTCTCCCCCTCCCTCTCCCACCCCCTGTCTCTCGTAAGTGCTGAATAATTTATTTGCTTGCTAATAGTCAACACTGTAAGCAGCGGGTGGTAAAAACATACCTGTGTCCAGATAAATGCAGCAGCAGCCTACGAGGCGGTTGTTCCCTGCTTGCAGGTATTTTGTTGGATGCAGTCCTTGTATATACTGCAGTAAATCACAGATTTCCAATTACCCCCCCCCTCACATAAAACAAGGCTCATATTTAAATTAGGCACCAAACGAGGGACGGTGATAGGGGCAACTGAACTTGTGCCTGGGGGGGCTAGCTGTGTGTGTGTGTGTGTGCGTGTGTGTGTGTGTGTGTGTGTGTGTGTGTGTGTGTGTGCCAGGTTATCCTAGTGGGGACATTTGGTCCCCATTAGGATAGAAAAACCTTAAACCACCTACCTTGTGGGGACATTTTATGGGTCTCCATGAGGACAAGTGTCTATTTTGGGGTTAGGACTTGGTTTTAGGGTCAAGGTTAGGATTAGGATTAGGTTAAGGTTAAGGTTAGGGTAAGGGTTAGGGTTAGGCATGTAGTTATGATGGCTAAGGTTAGGGTTAAGGGCTAGGGGATGAATGTAGTCCATGAGGGGTCCCCAAAAGTATAGGGCGACAAGATGTGTGTGTGTGTGTGTGTGTGTGTGTGTGTGTGTGTGTGTGTGTGTGTGTGTGTGTGTGTGTGTGTGTGTGTGTGTGTGTGTGTGTGTTGTACTGCAAAGCAGAAATAACCTAGGGTCTTTGCCACAGTGTCCCCACGGAGGCCAGGTTGTCAGTGACCTACAAAGTTGGCTTGCACAATGTTTTCATTATTCGGCCTTGAGCAGAGTGGAGCGTTTCTTCTGAACGCCGTCCACCAAAACGTGGCGAAAAGGTTTCCTGTGTCCCGATCAAGTGGTGTGATTGCGGAATTACCAAAGAGATGGTAATTGTTCTCAAGGGATTGTTGTGCCGTAAGTGGATCTATCCATCACCTTTACGAGCTGCAGCTCAAAGGCAGTCCTGAGGTAGATTTCGGCGGACTCGCATAAGACCCTGCTCCGTCCAGATGATCAGAGTCTCAAAATTTTAAGAACATATATAAATATATATATATGTATACATGTATAATTTTAACTGGGGATCATGTATTTTCTAAATGATGTTGGAAATGCTTAGGGGAGATTCTGCATAACCGAAGCTCATGAAATTTAACGCTTCATCCCAGTTTATTAGCATGGAGCTCCCGGATTGTGTAGGGGTTTTCCATTCACATCTGCGTGTCACGGTATTGGTAGAAACACAGAGTAAACCTTGTTATTCTAGTCCCTTGTGATCCCATTTCCCCCTCTGAACTCTGGTCTTTGTGCGGTGCATTGTGTGTGTGTGTGTGTGTGTGTGTGTGCATGCACACATCTGTGTAAATCTATGTTGCAGAGCCTCACCACCACCACCACCCCCCTCTCATTTATGATTTTGGTCTCCCATTACCCCCATGAGCTCTCGGATAGATGTCTGCGCGGGTATCATCATCGCGCATGCAGAATCCTCCAGAACCATCAGCTCTCCTGTGCAGCGGTGGATAAAAAAACACTCAGGATGTTCTTTGCTCCCTACCTGCTTGCCTCTGAGTGCATCAAATGCACCACACAGTATCACCACACACACGCACACACACACACACACTATACCTATATTCTGCGAGATGACACCAGCGGCAGATTACATTTATGCACGATGCATCGATAAGCAGGAAAACTAAGAGGCCTTGTCAGGGACGGGGAGTTGTCACAAGCTCGGGCAAACGATCCTACGCATTGCTCATCTCAGCCACAATCAGCCCATAATCTGGGTATACGTCAGGCCTTCCTGACACGGAAATTTCCTGCTCCTCCGCTCTCGTTCTCAGGAGCAGTAATCACAGAGAGAGAGGGGGAGAGAGAGAGAGAGAGCGCTCAGCCTCGCCGAAATGTATAAATAATTTTCATTCAAACATATTAACAGTCAAAATACCAGAATCCATCTTGGCGGCACAGGGCGCTTCTTAAGAAGCAATCAAGGGCCTCTGCATGTGTTCTTTGTCTTTGGCGGCGAGAGAGAGAGACAGGGCACAGATTACTTGCACGAGCTCTGCTTTGCATAATGCCCCCCCCCTTGGTGCTTTTAAACATTCCTGCCGATCCATTACGTTTACCGAGCTCAGTTCCCTGCCTGTCTTTAATCTCATGCTTCCTTGGGAAGGAGGTCTGGACGAGGGTTTAAAGACCTTTTTATTAAGGTAGGCATGTGGGCCTCCATCCATCTTCCCCCCAACCGGCAGACACGTTTATGTTCCGTGGACGGGTTATGTCCCGCCATCTTAAAGAGCAAAAACTTGCCCTTTTTACCTCGATGGGATGAGGGGGGGGGCAGGATTTTGGCGATGGGGGCCATGGTACCCCAAGTTGCCAGATCTCAGGACACGCAGAGAGCAACTTGATGAAATTACAAATCCCTGTCACTGACGGCACATATGATCCCCATCAAACACACGTGCAACGTATTCATGTGCTGTGAACAGTCGTCGTGTTCGATTCCCTGTGAAACCCCGGCCGCCTTCCCAAGCCAAGTCCTCGAAGGGCACAACATGTTCAGCGTATCTAGGCACCAAGATGTGAAATGGCGTAATTCGAAGCATCTCGTGAAGCCGCGTTACCTCTGGAGGAAGAGGATGGTACCGCTCTTCACGGGAGGTGGAAATTAGGGCAGTTTAAACGCGGGAGCCGCTGGAGCCTGACAGGACACGGGCTGCAGTTTTATGTCGTGTCGTTTATCTGCGGGTTATATTTGCTATGACCGCATCGTCTCTTTCGAGAACCTTCGGAAAACACACAGGCTGTAAAAAAAAGAGCCGCCTCGTGTCTGCGGCGGCGCAGCACACGCGCGCGCTAATGTTTTCCTAACCGCGTCAGCCTCCTAATGAGCCGCACACACCTTCTGCAGCGGCTTCCTCCCTCATCTGGGTTTACATAGGTTTTTGTGAGGTGCCCACACAGGGTCAGCTTCAGATAAAATAGGAGGTCTGGGTAGCGTGGCGGTCTGTTCCGTTGCCTACCAACACGGGGATCGCCGGTTCGAATCCCCGTGTTGCCTCCGGCTTGGTCGGGCGTCCCTACTGACACAATTGGCCGTGTCTGCGGGCGGGAAGCCGGTGTGGGTTCCATTTCTGTTCAGGTACTATATCGACTCGGGGTCCATCGACTACATGTGACGTCACGGATTATGATGCTAGCTAGCGTTGTTTAACGCTAACTTTATAGTTATTTAGCTGTGTGTTTTTTGCAATCCACGTTGACATAGAGTTGGTTAGTAAAGGTGCAAAGCCGCAGGCTCAGGACCCCGAGCAGAGTCTAACGTCAATCTACTGTTTCCCGCCGTTTCTAAACAGAACTAGCCAATCACAGTGCGTGGAGTAGTGACGTCATCTGTAGTCGCAGGACCCCGAGCACATCCAGTAGGGCGAGTGGATCAAGTATACCGATACCGGATGTGGGTATGTGTCCTGGCCGTTGCACTAGCCGCCTTCTCTGGTTGGTCGGGGCGCCTGTTCGGGGCGGGGGGAATAGCGTGATCCTCCCACGCGCTACGTCCCCCCTGGTGAAACTCCTCACTGTCAGTTGAAAAGAAGCGGCTGGCGACTCCACGTGTATGGGAGGAGGCACGTGGTGGTCCGCAGCCCTCCCCGGATCGGCAGAGGCGGCGGAATAGCGACCGGGACGGCTTGGAAAATAGGGTAATTGTCCAAGTAAAACAGGGGAGAAAAAAGGAGAATAAATAAATAAATAAATAGGAGAACAGGAAAACATCTTAGAGACACGGTGTCAGGCTAGCGAGGGGCGCCCCCGCCGTTTGGATATAAAGCACACTGAGGCGCGGCATAACACACCCGCGGATCACAACCCTTTTTATTACAAACGCAAGAGGTTCCTTGCTTTCCATTTCCCCCCGTCAGCTTTACACGCTAAAAGCAAAACTTTGATGTAAAGTTCTATAATAAAAAGAATAATAATGGCGCTCAGCATGGCGGCCGATTAATGGCTTGAATCATGACTTCCAGCAGGGAGCTGGATCTGTTCGAAAAGCCCATTATACGAGAAAACCGAATTGGGAATTATCACAAAATGGCATAACGTTGACTCTTTTTTTGGATGCTGAGAAAAGATGAGGTGGAATATGGCACTGTTTTACAATGATATGGGAAAAATAAACACACTTGCCGTAACCCCCCCCCCCCACACACACACACACATCCGCAAAATCTCTGTGTAGGACAGGGCCCCTGCTGAAAGTCAAGTCACTGTATATACTGTCAAACTATTCTATTCACTGCGATAAAAAAGGATGTCAACTTTAAAGCAGAAACTGACCCTCATTCAGCTTTCCCCTGACCGACCTGCTGCTGCTGCTGCTGCTGCTGCTGCTGCTGGGCCATCCTGCAGGAGGGTCTGTGGAAGACCAGGGAACACACACACACACACACAGGCCCTCCTTGCTGCACGGAAATGGATGATGCTGTGCGAGCGTGTACATGCTGCGAGTGTTTATCAAATTGCAAAGCAGTATGGCAAGTTGAAAAGCGCTTGCTCTTGTCATGTACGCCCTTATGTGCCCCTTTACACATGCACGCGCACATGCACGCACGCGCGCACACACCCCCACACACGCATGCATGCACACATGCAAGCATAGACACACATGCATGCACACACATACACTCTCTCTCACACACGCACACGCGCGCACACACATACCTCTCACATACGCGCACGCGCACACACATACACCACACACATGCATGCACACATACACAACACATGCACATACATGCACACACATACACTCACACATAAAGCACGCACGCACGCACACGCGTAGACACACGCATACACTCACACTCACGCACGCGCGTGCATGCACGCGCGCACACGCACATCTCCTCTTTCCTCTGGCCCTCTAGACGGTAAGGGCGCTGAGGAATTATAGCTCAGTGAAGTGCAGTGGCAAAGCCCCGGAGATTCATAGACAGTCGAAATGATAAAGTCCAGTCCGCGAGAACCGCTACTGGTGCAATAACAGCGAGAGAGGGTCACAATAAAGTTTAGTTTAATGACAAGAACAAATAACTTTAACATTTGGCTGGGGCGCTGAACCCCAGCTTGGGGATCGCATCTGATATATCAGCGGGCAACTGGCCGTGACTGCTGGCGATTGTGCTCGCCACACCGGTGCTAGCGAAACACGGAGGGTCTTGTGGCAGGTGTCCATTTCGTGGTTACGCCATTGGAAATGCTGGACACTGACTTCGGGTGGCGCCGAGGTCCGGGCTAAGGCTGGGCCAAAGACGCCGGACTGCATTATTGTTGCTGCACGGCTGACATCTCCCCGGTTTCCCCTCCCCGTGCTGCGAAGGGAACTGTGCCGAACCACGACTGCAAGCCGCCCTCAGTGGTCATATCAAGGCTATGACTGCAGAGCCTGGGCACAGTCCTGGAGGCAGGTCCACTTCACCACTAATTGCTGCTTAAATGACACGGAGCGGAAGAGGAATTATAGGGGCCCAGCTGTTGGTCAATTTGCTCTTTTCTGTGTCCACACTGTCGGCTTGACCAGCCACACACAACAGAATTATAGATCTAATGTTCCACCCCCCGAATGGGGCGGTAAATAATAAATGGGGCAATTATCGGGGAATGCCGCATTTTGTGTTTTTTCTACCGCACCTGTCCGTCTGTCTGTCCGCCCGAGAGGGCGCGAATACAACCGCCGCCGTTCCCAAAACGGAAGCTGAGACGGATTAGAGCGGATGTACCCCAGAATTTGCATTTTAGAGCAGTTCCGCCGCACATCAACATTCTGGCAAACGCGTGTTTATCTGTGGTCATGAGAAACAATGAGCGGAAGACAACGCTATGTAATTTGCCGCGGCAGAACTTTCCGACAGGCTCGGCTGCCCCGAGGTGCTGCCGAGGGCCGCATGGCTCGGCTGGGCAGCTGCTGGTCTGTGGCCGCATCAGGTTGGCACCCGTGTTGTGAAGAGCAGCGGGAGAGGAGGCCGCTGGGGAAACGGATAATGGGAGATACACACGATACACCACACCGACTTCTCACGCCTCAGAGGAATTGCATTACCGGATGGCCCGTTCGTCTTGATCTTCAAAGAATATATACATATGTTATGGGGATTGGGGGGGGGTACCTCGGTGCTTTAGGACACGACCGTCTTAATCAAACTATCTTCACCAAACGTGTCTATTAGCGCGAGCTCTATTAGCCTAACAACCCTCCTGTTGGTTATTTGTTACCGCATCTCCAGTTTACACGCAAGCCGAAGAGGCCCCTCTCGGGGAGGCTCTTATTTTGAAAGCGGTGCCCCCCCCCCCCGTATGCGGATCTGTCTGAAAGGTCATTATCCGCGCGAGAATATGGGAGACGAGGCGACGGCGGTCCGGTGACAAACGACCGGGCCGATAATGGGCCGAGAGACACGCTTGCGCCGCGCCGGAGAACACACGGCGGCGCAGAATGGACGCGCCCCCTGTCGAAAGCAAACAATGTGCTCCCAATTCATCACCGCCGAGCCGCGCCGCCATCATCACCCCCCCCCCCACCCTCGATGGCCCGGGCGCGAACAATCAGCATGACAATGCAACAAGCAAGGGGGCCGAAGATTATTATCGCAGAAAACCGCCGCACAGATCTCCGCCGGAGACGTCGCAGCTGGCGTGTGAAAGTAGCGAACAAATAAACAGATTTAGTGCCCTGTCCCCCCCCTCCCGGCGAGGAGGCGACTTTGGCCGAGCGGAGTGGAAAAGGGGCCCGGACGTCGGATAACCTTGCAAGTGAAATGTTGTGCTAATTCTGTACAGGTTGGGCTAATGTTGAGCCCCGGGGGCCTGCTCTGTTGGCAAGCTGATCGGTGATTAGAGTTATAATTAAGAGCAGCTTTGACACGGACACCGTCCTCCCCCTCCTCCTCTAACTCGCCCTGAAACCCCCCTTGTCGCCCCCCCCCCACACACACACACACACACTCTCCCCCAACCCTCCACCCACTCAACCCGTAAAGCCCTCCAGGCCACTTCTCATCGCTGTTTATGGCGCTTCCTCCATTATCCGACAACAAAAGGCGCCCTCGGCGCGCAGAGCCCCCGGCCAGCTGTGTGCCTGCAGTGGCGGGGAATACAAGGCATCTCTCCGGCGACGATAAAAAAAAAAGAAACTTGAGTTTAAACAAAAAAAGTTACACCATATTTGCTCAGACTAACTATGATGAAAGGCAATGAAGACAAGGGCTCCTCATGTAGGTATCAATATAAATATTACTGGAAGGTCAATTAATATGTAAATTAACTCCTCCATTTAATTAGCTATTTAACTATTTTCCGAGGCATGGACATATTAAATCATGCTTAAAGACCCCTCTAACTAGCCTCCTGACAATAGTGCCAGGGAGTCGCGGGCTCATAAACTACCGGCTTGACCTATAAAGAGCCCCGAGTCTGCTAATTCCATCTCAGCCTAATTTTATGACTTGCATAAAATAACCATAGTGCAGCTTTGTAGCTGTAAAGAGGATATGGGTAATAAAACAGGGCCGGGGAAAGCATCAGAAATCTCCTCTTCGCTAGTGTCCTCATTTATTATTCTATTATTCTTTGCAGGGTACCAGGCTCGTGTGAAAGACAAATGACCTTATTACATTAAATAATTTGTGAGGATATTAACCGTTAATCACACATAAACAGCATTTAAAAGGTATTGATTTTCCAGCGCCCTCAACAGCTTGTTAAATTTATGTCCAATAACATGATAATAGATAATCAGTAGAATGATGCCTGTTCGTAGGGGACAAAGGAAAGGTAATGGGCATCACCCACCTTGACCCCTCCCCCACACCTCTCTGTCTCCACGCCTTGCTCTCCCGGATGACCTTCCAACAGGTATGTGACCTTGGGCCCACTCAGCACACCTCCGTAGTGATCGACAGCACGTCCGTCTGACGTCAGTCCAACCGAACAGATGTGACAAACTTGTATAATAAACCGGACGGTGCTGACAAATCGCCCACTGTCCCCCTCGGAGGCCTTTTCGTTGCAGATTTCGGCATCCCCCCAGCAACACTGGAAACGGTTGCATTTCAACATGGATGTCTATGACTAAGCATTTGATTGCGCTCTCTTCAAGGCAATATTTGCAAAGAGCATGTCTTAGTTTTGGACCGCCATGTCCTTGCCTGTTTGCCAGCTGGCTATGGTAGAACCCTGGTTTTTCAACTTTGACCCTTTCTTTATCTGCAGGGATTCAGCAAAGGTGCAGTGTATTGCTAGCACTAATGGGCCCAGTTAATTCTTCCAAATCTACACATATTGCCATTCTGTAAATAGATTATACGGGGCATCCGGGTAGCGTAGCGGTCTATTCCGTTGCCTACCAATTCGGGGATCGGCGGTTCAAGTCACCGTCTTGCCTCTGGCTTGGTCGGGCGTCCCTACAGACACAATTGGACGTGTCTGCAGGTGGGAAGCCGCATGTGAATATGTGTCCTGGTCGCTGCACTAGCGCCTACCTCTGGTCGGTCGAGGCACCCGTTCGAGGGGGAACGGGGAGGAATAGCGTGATCCTCCCACGTGCTACATCCTCCTGGCGAAACTCCTCACTGTCAGGTGAAAAGAAGCGGCTGGTGACTCCACATGTATCGGGAGGAGGCATGTGGTAATCTGCAGCCCTCCCAGATCGGCAGAAGGGGTGAAGCAGCGGCCGGGGATGGCTCGGAAGAGTGGGGTAATTGGCCGGACGCAATTGGGGAGGAAAAGAGGGGGGGGGTAGATTATGCTTTTCTTGATAATGACAACCGTAAATTCAGGAAACGTTTAAATTGTGTTATGTTGTTTTGATGTGAGACTTCTCCATCGCTCACTTCCTCATATCACCAACATATTACTCACGAGTCCAGTTTCCATGTGAATAATTAGTCACTCAATGCTATTTTGGAGGAACACGGTCAGTCACCGACAGTCTTGCCCATCAGAATCCCAGTTGGTTTCTCCAAAAACTGAACAACCCCACCTGCCAAATTTGGTAATGGGTTCATCCAGAGCGGAACTAGTCTGGCTTGCATCTAGCTGTAAAAATCGTGCAGTTTTACAAGTCAATGCCTCACGCTTGTGTTTGTGACAATGAAGCTCGTATAAAGTATAAGGAAAAGTCACGACTCACATCAACTCACCCAAAATTTCCACCATGTTGTGGGTGCATTTTGTTGCTCATTTCCCAACACCTTGATCATGACCTGCAACACCAGCATTAAAAAAATGACTGCTTCATTTCTATTTAAAATCGAAAACCTGCATAGTTTAAATCCCCTTTTCATGTTATTTACATGAATATCTTATCCAGATCATGATCCGGCCATGACGATTTGATTTGATGCACTTACAGAACAGTCATTTGATGATCTAATGCCATCTCAACACATATATAGCCTTTGCTTACTGTTCATTTCTAGGGTATTATTTCAATTTTTAAAAGGTGTGACAGCTAGAAAGAAACGGTTGACATACGACACCGGTTGAGAGCTGGACTTTAACTCCCAGGTGCATGATATGCACCTTAGTTTGCCGAACTGCAGGGATGCAGCTCTTATGTAGATTTATTGGAGGCAACAAACCTTGGGTGAAAAGGTGATAACCATGTGTCTGACATCGTGTCTGAGGCTTCATCAGAAGCATCACTTTAAGTTTGGTGCTGTTGACAGCTATATTCTGATCACTGTGATTACTTTTTGATGCAGCTTTTCCCATTCTCTGTGTGTGTGTGTGTGTGATTTCCACACATCCCCTGACCGCCCGCAGATACCATTTAGGTTTGAAAAGTCCTCCAAGTTGCTGTTGGGGAAGCTAGCTTGCCACAATAATAAATTTACAGCAGGTAGCAGAGAATAGCGAGTGACATGCAAATCTGTCTTGGTGTCCCTCTGGGGCCTGGGAGCTCGCAGGGGGAGAAAATGAAGCCATACTGCTCCAAACACTGTCTTTCTCTCTCTCTCCTGGGCCTAAAGTTAATTTTAGTGGAGAGCGCCAAATAGGGTGTTGGCTGGCCTGCTGTCTATGGCCATATAGGCACACACTGTGGCTGGTACCAGAGATGGATATGTAAGAGGAAAGACTCACACTACCTACCTGACACTGGCCCTCTTGATTCATTATGACAGGCCAATCTTTTATTAGCCTGGGCTTCGTATTCAAATCCTATCAAGGAGGAAGAAAAAAAGCAAAGATGTTGAATTTTCTCTGGATGAATACAGCAGATTTATTATGCAGCCTTCTGAAACTCAAATCACTACCCCCCCCACACACACACACACCTCACCCCAGCCCCCATGTAGAGACAGGTAATTATTAGCGTCATGTTTTTGACAGATCTGGTTAGCAGGCTGCTATTTGATAGCCGCGTTAACGGTGAGCCTTAGATTGACAGATATAAACTCACACAGCCATAGTGCCTGCCAAATCATTAGTTTTACTCATGAACATCCACGTAAGAAGTTAGCATACAAGGTTTTTTTTTAGATATATACTATCTTGGAAATTTCCCATGTGGTATTTTTACTATCTGAAAGGATGGGATCAAAAACATCTCATTTCATTATTATTAGGATAGTTCATAACAATAAATTAATACCAGGGCTGACGCCATAGTAATTTAATTACTGCCAGGCAGCGGAGGCCTGGTTTTATAGTCTGCTCTCTGCACGGTGGGCAGGTCTCGCACTAAATGAACATGACAGACAATGGTCTTCTCCCCCTGTTGCTACAAGCAAGCTGATCGACTGCCTGCCTCGGCAGTGACACGAACCAGGCACATGGTTCACTGTGTTTATAAGCCAGGAACAACATTTAAATTTGGTCAAACATTTGCACTTTTCCAGGGAAGGTTATTCATTTTCATTTTTATTTATTTACCCCCGCGTATTAACTCACGAGAATGAGGTCTTTCGGTCGTGATGTCACGATGCCTCTGATCCTTGGAAGATGGCGCCCAGCGTCGCGTTGCCCTTGGAAACGGCCCAAGTCCGGAAGACCGATTCAAGCATCCATTTTGACCGTTATTTTCTGACTGACGCAGGTCGGCTGTCGTAGAAATATGTGTCAAAGCCCTCATCGAGTAAATTTCAAATTTCCAAAGCAAGAATTAAAAACAACAGCTAGTGTAAACCTCTGAAGGAGGGTCATGATTATGATATTATAATACAGAATGTGATATCATGGGCGCCCGGGTAGCGTAGCGGTTTATTCCGTTGCCTACCAACATGGAATCCCCGTTTTACCTCCGGCTTGGTCGGGCGTCCCTACGGACACAATTGGCCGTGTCTGCGGGTGGAAAGCCGGATGTGGGTATGTGTCCTGGTCGCTGCACTAGCGCCTCCTCTGGTCGGTCGGGGCGCCTGTTCGAGGGGGAGCGGAAACTAGGAGAAGTGGCGAAACTCCTCACTGTCAGGTGAAAAGAAACGGCTGGCGACCCCACACTTATCGGAGGAAGCAACGTGGTAGATTGCGGCCCTCCCCGCTTGCCGTACACACGCAGTTAAGTTGGAACAGGTAGCTTGGTTGCAAACGTGGCTAATGGCTAACAGTGAGCTAGCAAAGGTGGCTAGGGTTAGGCCAGAGGGGGTGGAGCAGCGACCGGGAGTGTGGGGTAATTGGCCAAGTACAACTGGGGAGGGGGGCAAAAAAAACAAAAGAAAAAATAATTTAATGTCATGACTGCATCATATTCTAGATTAAATTCTTGTTACTATTATTATTGTTGTTGTTGTTACTGCTGTTGCTATTGTGATTATTTTTATTATTGAACATAATGTTCCCATCTAAGAGTGATTACCATAATCTCGTTCCTCCAAACGATAACGTGTAGGCTAGGAAACTGATGGGAACAGCGATGTCTAAACTTTTCCCACTGGGACCCCACATCTCCCAGTCGCGTCATGTGATATGAGAACTGCTTAAACAAATTGTTCCACACAAGTCGCCGATCTCTCCAAACTAACCGAAGGACCCTGCAAATTAACACTAAAACAATCTAAATTTCAGTACTTTGTTTTTACTGGGCTTTGTTTGACAGGGAGGTGAGTAACCTCATATTCAGGGGTTGGAGTGTCAGTGAACGGGAGGCTTGGTGGTGTGTGGGTGGGGGGGGGGTAAACAGTATTGATCCTGATCCAGCACCATTTTTGTAAGCGACTAACGTTTCACGTTGTGTTTGGTAACCTTTATGATGGTCCCTGCCAGGCTCTCCTGAGGCTGACCATTTGACAGGTCGGGCAAGCATGGGGTGGGGGGGGGGGGAGTCGGATCGGAGGGAGCAGTGAAAAGAGGAGGAGGGTGGCTGTTCAGCCCAGCGCCGGCTGGTGACAATCGCCTCAGCCTTGGAATCAATCCCATCTGTTTACAGACCATTTCACAGCCCTTTACCTGTAACATCACTTGTGTCGGTCCCATAAATACCGCCAGATATATAATGGTTGAATTAGCATAATGGCCAAAGCAAGGCCCCTGACTGCGAGCACAAAAGAAATGTCAACACGTTGTCTTCACTTAGACAATTAGGGGGGCCATTAACAGACCTGCCTGGCTGCAAACATCATCAAGGTTAAAGACAATACCAAACTACGTCCGCCCAACCCCCTGTTTCACTCCTGTAATGGCAGTGATGGGTCATAGGAGCCGAAATGTTAGTAAACAGTAGGCCTGCTCAGACTAGTCTTGGTTCATCCTTAATCAGCCCGCTGTATGCAGCTGGGAAGAGAAATGGCGGCCTCTGCATTCATTCCGCCACCTCTCAACTATACATGTGCTGAGGGATGCTGGTCCTCAACCTTTAGACTCACAACTCCTTCAAGTGCCCATGAACTTAAAAGTGTGGGGTTTTTTTCCATCCTTATTGGCTTAAATCTATATAATTCTCTGTCTTATTTTTTGTGTTTGTAATAAACATTTTTCTCTCTTCAAATAAAAAATGATATCTTAATCATGTCACACTGCACTTACAGACTTACACTAAAAGAAAAAAAAAGTCCAATAAATGGAGTTTGAGACTGGGGGGAAGGCGAGTGATCTTCTTGCACCAGGTTTGAGCTGTCTGAACTATTACGTGGCATGGTACCGTAGTACCCGGACCAGAATCTGCGGGTTAAGGGACAGCTTCTATCTCCAGACCATAAGATTCTAGAATACCTAACTCCCCTGACCATAAAATCCAGACATTATCAATGCAATATCCATATCAATATCTTGTGCAATATTCCATGCAATATCCTGTGCAATATTATATGCAATATTCTGTGCAATATTCTGTGGAATATTTTGTATATTTCTCAGTGCAATATTCTGGCTATTGTATATTAGGTATTATATTAGCATTTATTATTTGCCTATATATATATATGTGTGTGTGTGTGTGTGTATATATATTTATATACACTATATACTATATAGTATATAGTATATATACATATATATGCTTCTATATTTATTTATTAGCTTACCAAGGTTACATTTGCTTTAGCAGTTTGACAGATGTTTATTTTATGTGTTGAGCTGAGGCTGAGGCATTTCGTGGCCTGCAGCATGGCTTGCTGCCATGCTGCCTTGCTGTGCTCATGACGATGAAAAACCTTGAACCTTGGACCTTGAAGCAAGCCAGTAGCCTATTGACGTCCACGTTCCCAGCCAGTATTGGCTGTTGGTCTGCGTAAACTCGCTCCCATCACAAGACCCCACCGACCATTTGGATGGACGTTGAACCGGGACATTGGTGGTGCACTAAAGGCCGTTTCAGGGGCATCTTAAAAGCGAAGGGGCATTTTCTACCAATCCACAAATGTTATCATACGTGTACAGAATGGTGAACTCTAACACCCAGTTATTCTAATTTCCTACCTTATAACATTTACCTGAATTCAATATTAGCAGGTTGATGGAGTATATTCATTATATTCTGAGATGAGAAAAACTAAAATCAGTAGAGATGGGTTTTTTTCCTGCATATTTGAAATATAACACACAGGTCGTAAAGTTTATAAATGGTTACAAGTCACATTAGCAATGGCTGATAACCAGTTATTTTCTTGCTCGGTGCGGGATTCGATACGAGGTGTATTGCACCACAGGGCGACATCACTAACCGCTCGGCTAAAGGGTCAGACCTGTTAGCTAGGGGCTAACGTGTCTTATTAGTAGTTTACAGTCGTCACCCTCCCCGGAAGCGCGCCCTCGCGCTTTGTTATTCCCGCGCTCCGAAAAGACTTCTGAGGATCTGCACACTTCCGGATCCCACCGCTGCCATCAATGTAACCGGTTATTTTCTTGCCCGGTGCGGGATTCGATACGGGGTGTACTGCACCACAAGGCGACATCACTAACCACTCGGCTAAAGGGCCAGACCCGTTAGCTAGGGGCTAACGTGTCTTATTAGTAGTTTACAATGTCTGCACAAAAATATCAGCAGCACTTTACGACAGTTTATAAATGGTTACAAGTCACATTAGCATTGGCTGAAAACTCGTTAATGCGCTGCAAGTCAATAATGACATGTTATAACCAGTGGCATAACCAGGAATATTTTTTTAGGTGGGCCTGAGTGAAAATGGGTGGACCAAAATTTTCCAGCAATAATCCTTCAAACAAGACGCAAATTCGAACACATTACAGCAGTAATGTGTTGCGGGGAACACTAATTTAGGCTGCGAGGGTGGCTCATCCACAGCAGACAAATCTGGCGCTGGCATGGTCAAGGGAATTGTCTCACCGTCGTCAGAGGGGGGAGGAGAAGCTGCCTGCAACGGAGAAGCTGTAGCCTCCTCTGTCGTTCTCTCCGGCGGTATCTCACTCTCATTGGGCGGCTCAGTCGGTGCTGGAGCAGGTGTGCTTTCCTCCTCCTCCATCCGTGGCTTTTTAAAAAAGCGGAAGATTGAACTTTGTTTCGCCATTCCATAAGTTATGGCTAACTGTTGGCTATTGGCTAGTTAGCAGCAGTGAAAAATACAGAGCGTGATGGTATGCGCGCTCAGATTTTGCAGTTCTACATACGTAAAAGGGGCCGGCCTACGTGCTTGTAAGCCAGCGTGATTGGGTGGGCCTGGGCTTGAAATGGGTGGTCCTGTGACAGGCCAGGCTCACCCCTGGTTACGCCCCTGGTTATAACACTGTAATAAAAAGACTTTTCCGGTTGCCAGGTTGGGAGCCCACATGATTAAATGATCTGTTGCATGCCCGCCTTAACCTTAACCTTGCACTTCACTGCTATAACCCCGGTTGCCGTCGCTACTGCGCAGAAAATTACTTTTGCGTGTGTAATGCGCAACAATGTCGGGTGGCGTTATTCGCATGCCGGCTCGCTGAGGATGTCAAGCGGCCGTCCTTGCTAATCACGTGGTTTCTGAGAGAATGTCTACGGAGACTCCATCGCATGGATAAGATGCGGGCTCCCAACCCGGCAGCCCAAAAAGTATTTTCATCAATGCGTTATAACACAGTATTGCTGATTTATAACGCATTCATAAACGAGTTATACGCATATTTAAGTAATTAGTAACGCTGTATGAAGCCATTATAAAGCATTGCCTTGGTGCCAACATGTCTTTTAACAGCAAGTCACTGCAGAGACTTATTAGGCTGAAGCTGCTTTTTATCAAACGTACAATAATTTCTATAAATCAGGATTTGTAAACATTTTCAGTTTATGTGATCAGTCGTTGAACCCCTCCTTTCCTCTGTGCTCTGCATCAGTTTTCTTTTTGCAAAAAATAAAGAAAGAAAAAAAAGAAAACTCCAAGACACACAGCTGCTCTTGGGCCCAGAAGCGCAAATGGAGATGTTTGCAATAATTAACAAAACGCACATATCTCACGACCGCATTTCTGATTATAAAGAGAGAGAAAAAACAACCTCCTCATTGATTCAGAGTGAAAACGCAGCAGCATATAACCACCGTGCATCCCATCCAAAAGAGGGATCCCCTGCATCCGTTTGACTCATAACGGATGGCCCCGGCTGCATGGCAGGTCACCCATCCAGCCAGCAGCCCCGCCCCCCCCCCCGTCACGTCTGCATAAGGATTCAACCCCGCTCTCTGCTGCCCGGCCCGGCTCGGCTCGGCTCGGCTCGGCTCAGCTCAGCTCAGCTCAGCTCAGCTCAGCTCCGCGGCCAGCCCCCCGGATGATAAGTCACCCAGCCAGTCAGTATTGATTGTGGGTCCTGGAGGCTTATACAAAGGCGAGGAGGAAGGTGACTGATTGTGTTTTACAGAGAACATTATCACTCCGCTCAACGCGGGAGAGTCGACAGAATTTCCTCGCCCCAGAAATGGAGACGACCACCCTGGCTGGGAGTATATGACTTGACTCAGTGAAGCGCTAAGTCCAATTTGAAAGCCAAATTGTGGGGCTTAGAACAAAGAGGGGGAGGGGGTGGGGGGAAAGAGGGGAGCCATTTACAGTTCGCCCGGTGATTTTTCTCTCTGGTGCTGACCAGTCCCTACAACACTACCCTTTCCATTTGCTGCACTTCTGTAACTCCGTATTAACGCCGGGACAGATGGCCTCCCTGCGTCACGCGTGCCGAATATTTCCACCCGGAGAGGTGCCGCTCTGTCACCGGAGCGTCCCCCCCCCCCGCTTCTCGTCTCGTTCCCCAACCGCACATCCGGTTCCTTCCGTCGCGGGTGCAACAGCCGAGGCAGACTTGCACACAGACAAGGGTGCAGAAAACGAGACACAGCCCGTGCACCTAAAACAGTGGATGGATAAATTGGTCCCTTATGGGAATTTAAATAACTTTCACAGTTTTATCTTACTCTTATTTGTTATGGGGGGAGGAGGGGAGGGGGTGATTTATGCCGGAGCAGGGGCCTTGGCATGGCTTTTATCGATTCTGCCTAGAGATGAAACGTGGATGGGGCGGGGGGGGGTGAATGCCATAATCCACAATTGAAGAGGATCTGGTCTACTAAAAAGATTGCCTGCAGGATGATGGTACCACCGTCGAAGGAGTGCGCTTCTTTTTCGGAGCCGCTCTCTCTCGCTCTCTCTCTCTCTGACGCTCCCCCTCTACCTCCTCTCGCCCTCTCCTATCGTCTTACCCATCTTTCCCCCCCTTTTTTTCCTGTTGTTTTCTGCCCAAAGCTCTGGCTCTCCCCGGGTAATCAGGCGAGAGTACGGGGATGTAATAAACTCACACGGGGCTCCCTTATCAGCCAGGTGCAACCCGGGCCTGCTGCCGCTTTAACGAGGAATTAAACCTGTTTCCACGCCGCTGCCGGCGCTTTAATTGATTGATGCTTAAAGTTTGGAAAATAAAAGCCGGGCGCGTCAAGCGGAGCATCGCTTTCCCCGGGCCCTGCCGGACCCCCTCAGAGGAAGGGGCCTTGGATTGGAAGAGGCAGCTCGCATTTTCAACCGCAGCCAGCCCTGTCATCCCAGACTAGCCGGTGTGTGTGTTACTCTGTGTGTGTGTGTGTGTGTGTGTGTGTGTGCGCGCGCGCGCGCGCCTGCCACTTCACATGGAGAGTGGCGGCTGAAAGACACATGTACTCAGAATAAGGGAATCAATAG
>JAJHIY020000345.1:0-34748 GCA_022114975.2 Lampris megalopsis
TGGTGGTTAAACTTCATACAAATGTTCAACCAGGGTGGGGAAAGAACAAGAGAACTAAAGATATTTTAGTTGTGGCTGTAAACTATCATCGTTCCACGATCTACAGCAGGTTACCAGTCATAATTGGTAGGTCTGATGCAAACACGTGTTTCCCTTGCTTTCACTTCCCTCTTCTCCATGCCTGTGTGTAACTCTAGCCGAAGACTTGTACAGCTGGATAGTACCCACCGAGCCGGCTATAGATAAATGCACTCTGACAGGAACAAACCGCTGACATGATTAATAGCTAAGCCACCGGATAAAAAAGACAGCCTCAAAAACATTATATCACTGTAAAGACTTAATACCCACCGTCTCTGTTTTCAATCTTATCTGCAGTGGTTTGACTGTGGATATCACAACCCACAGCAAGGACATGTCAGCAAACCATACCGAGACAATTTAATTCATAATTAAATATATAATGTTGTGTGTGAACGTGTGCGCACGTGTTATATGTGCTTGTGTGTGTGTACGTGTTTGAAAACATCTATTTTTTTTTTTACTCATTTAGGGGAACTGCCCCCCTCCTTTTTTTCGTTATTTTAATTTTTTTCTCCTCAATTGTATCCGGCCAATTACCCCATTCTTCCGAGGTGTCCCGGTCGCTGCTCCAATCCCTCTGCTGATCCGGGGAGGGCTGCAGACTACCACATGCTTCCTCCGATACATGTGGAGTCGCCAGCTGTTTCTTTTCATCTGACAGTGAGGAGTTTCACCAGGGGGACGTTAGTGCATGGGAGGATCACACTATTCCCCCCAGTTCCCCCACCCCCTGAACAGGCGCCCCGACCGACCAGAGGAGGCGCTATTGCAGCGACCAGGACACATACCCACATCTGGCTTCTCATCCGCAGACATGGCCAGTTGTGTCTGTAGGGATGCCTGACCAAGCCAGAGGTAACATGGGGATTCGAACAAGCGATCTCTAGTATGTTGGTAGGCAATGGAATAGACTGCTATGCTACCCGAATGCCCAACTGCCCCCTCCTTAAATATCTTACATATTACCACACATTTTTCCCCTCACAGATATTTTTAGATACACAACAAAAGAAATTATGGAAAAAAAATTGTGCACATGTATCATAATTTATACTGCAATCATAAATTAAGGAAAGTATAATTTCAGTATGGTCTCATTGCCCGTATGCAGCCATAATATACTTCCGTCCGTATGCACACTTCTGTCTTTGTGCATGTACCTCCAGTGTGGTGAGCACTATCCTTTCTACAGAGCTGAAATAGGCCTCCCATAGGAACTGAGTCTGCTGTCTGAGTGACAGGATCTTATCCTGGTGGATGGAGCGCACTGTGGAGGGGATCTAAAACACAACAGGACATAGGTTAGTGTTTCAGGAATAAAGACAGATAAGAAATGAAGCATTATCCTCTTTAAACAATACTGGATACTGTTGTTTATCTACTAAGTTAGCCTCCCATCACTATAGTGACGCTAGGATTTGTTTCTTTATGGTGCCATCAAAAGCAAATTTTGTCTCTAGTGTTTACACATCTACTTCTAACTGCCTGACTCGAGGTTCGTGGTTTGGGTTTTTACCTGCAACAACAGTCTTTCATCTCCAATCACAGCCGCCGTATTCCAGTCAATGATTTCTGAAAAGGGCAACTCCCAGCCATTGCTCAGCATCACTGGCACACATGCTGCCTGTATATGAAAAACACACACACATGCACAAAATCAAAAACACACAAATGGCAGCTGGTTAAGGAAATGACTAAGACATTGAAAAGTGTGGGCTCGGCTCTGTCATATCGGCAATGACATCCACCATCTTGTACTAATGCTAATTACAGACAACTTAAGGAAATCAATCCATCCATCTATTATCCAAACCGCTTATCCTGCTCTCAGGGTCGCGGGGATGCTGGAGCCTATCTCAGCAGTCATTGGGCGGCAGGCAGAGAGACACCTTCGACAGGCCGCAAGGCCATCACAGCCTAGCGTGATCCTCCCACGTGCTATGTCCCCATGGTGAAACTCCTCACTGTCCAGTGAAAAGAAACGGCTGGAGACTCCACGTGTATCAGAGGAGGCATGTAGTAGTCTGCAGCCCTCCCCAGATCAGCAGAGGGGATGGAGCAGCGACCAGGACAGCTCGGAAGAATGGGGTAATTGGCCGGGTATAATTGGGGAGAAAAAGGGGGTAGAAAAAAAAAGATATTCAGGATAATTTAGATTTACTCTGATGCATACAATGAAGGACATTAAATTATACTAAGCATGATGTGCACAGGAAGTTTGCCTATTTACTCTATTCAGGGCATCATCCCACATTTCACATGTGAAAATTGTTTTCCAAGTTCCCCTTCTCAATCTGCCTTTATCTTGTTTAAAAGGCTAAACTTTCATGCGAGGCCATTTGATCAATACAGACAAGATCCCTCAAGATTTTTCTTCTAACTCAACAACCACTGTAGTGAGCAAAGTAGTTTCTAAAAAATGATCATGTCTCTAACTGAGAGGATGTCAGATCTCTAATTGGGAGTGTTTTCACTTAAAAACGCACTTGAAAACTGAACCGATGTGTCAGATGAATTAGCTAAAATGCATCCAGGTGTGTATTCATGCCTCTGTGTGTTTGTGTGTGTGTACATGAGCCTTTGCATCCATTCAGCCACTTACGTGTCTGCCCCAATATATACCTCAATGTTTATGCTGCAGTATATCTATGTACATGTACGTATTTGTGTGTGGTAGAGTGACTGGCTGTTCTCTCTGTAATGGTGTCCTGCTGGCTGTGGACAGTCCTAATCTGTTAAGATGGGTACTATTCACTGATTGGCCGGTGCTCTAAAAGTACATGTGTACATGCCTGCATGCACACGCGTGCACACACAGTCTATTGCATCAGAGTGATGCAGGGTTAATCTGCTGAAACTCCGGCCTGCCTTCCCTGCCGAGCTACTCTCAGAGACAAATCAGCTCTACCAGAGGCTCTAAGAGCTTATTGCTCTGCCATCTCTCCACATTACACTCACAGATGCTCAGTACACACTCACTTGTGAACATGCCCATGCCCAAATAAAGCTCACTGCCGTCAACTCGCTGCATAAACCTCTTACATGAATACAAACATACGGAGACCTAATTTACACCTGGTATTATCCTACAAACTTAATCTGGACAGGTTTACTTGGTCAGGAAAAAAGGCACATTGCATAGTGTGCATGAAAAATGTGATGTGATCACAGTGCAGACGAGAACACATAAATGCCAGCTCTAAATGCGGAGAACATGATGGGATTGTTTGTTTTTTCAGATAACATATCCAGCTACATATCACACAATACATACACAGGCTAAACACGTCATGTAATAAGTGTATTTACTTAAGACCTACATGAATACATGGATGTGACTGCACATGTCTGAGGGATGTGAAATGGCTGAAGAGAGCCATCAACACATGTTAGCTGAGAGTGTGTGAATGCTGTTAAAATGAGTCACAGTGGTAAGCAAATTGTATGACAAAGTCTTCAAGAACAAAACAAACGTATAATATGGTGATCTTGGTTAAAAACAATTATTCAGTTCCATAAAGATAAATAACATACTTTAGGCTTTATACACAATTAGTGCCTCGGTTAACATATGGGGGGGACCTTTGGGGAAGTACATAGGAAAAACAGATTTCCTCATCATCAAACGTGCCTTTACTGAAACATTAAGTATAAGCATAGTTGCAAAAGCAACTAAAATGACATCAAACCAGTTCACAGATTTAAGCTTGACATTAAAAACAGACCTAACAGGGATCCAAGGCAGTTTAGCTTAGTCTAACTGTCTGGGAGTAAATGTGACAACCATAATGTAAAAACAATGAGTATAGATATGGTTTGATTAATAGTCCAGGAACAGTAGTTATGTTATGAATTGTGCCCCTAATATTTCCGATCAAATACAATGACGTTGTGAATTTCATGAGCAAACAGAGACTGAAAAAAAAATGTCATGGTACTTTATTGATGCATTTTCCTTAAGGTGCATTGCCATAAACCTGAGTCTTTTACTATGGGTGTTGATTAATCACATGTATTTTTTTCTGCAAAGATGGCCTAGTGGCAATATAATGAAATATTGGGATATAACAAAGTCTTTTGCATCTATAGCCTTTATAATCAAGGTTAGAGAAGGCTAGACTGTTCTTGTCAAATGCTTGATTTAAACTACTGGTGGATTTTAGAAGGGTTAGGAGAAAAGCAATGTTAAATAAATAATCAGCCTATTTTCACTCTCTCTTTTAATCCAGTCATGAGCGTACAGCTCTAAATGAAATGCAAACCATTTCATATTTGGACTGTATTAGTAACAGGTTTAGGTGCCAATCTCCTCTGGGAGTTGCCTGGCTGTGGTTGGGTTTAAGGCCTAATCCAAACTACAGGAAAAGCAAGGAGGCAGAGAGAAAAAGAGGGGAGGAATGAAATGATGAGGGAAACAGAAAAAAAAAAGTGAAGATTAAGGGGTGGAGACCATTGGAAAGGTGGCAAAATGGATTACAGAGGTCAGTAAAGGCCAAGATGTGGTGGTGATGGTGGGGGTGGGGGGGATGAAGGACAAGCATGAAAGAAACGGCAGAGCGAACAGAGAAATGGAGATGGAAAAAAAAAGACAAACAACGATGACAACGAGGAAAGATGGCAGAAGCTGCAAGGAATACAATGAGTCATAGGCAGCTGTATTAACACTGGCTGCACAATTACAATCTGACTGGCAGGGGCTGAAAGAACTACTGAGTACTCTCAGTACATTCACTACATCACTTTTTCCATCTTTCAACTGATTAACGGCACTATTGTTATGTTACTACAGCCATTTGGGTTGAAACACTACAAGATTCTTAGAACTAGATCATCTTCAACAAGAGTGACCAATTCAAATGGTAATAACATTTTACATGTGTGTGTATGTGTGTGTGAGTATCTCAGACTGTTGTCAAAATATCATAGAGCATTTTAAACTCTAAGAAAAGCCGAGATTCAATCTGAACAGAACAAACGGCCAAATAAGACACTACAGTTATAAAAACATACAACTTCTTAGTGATGTTTCTAGTTTTTTTATTTTTATTTTTTGTATTTTTCCCTTTTTCCCTCCAATTGTCCCCAGCCAATTACCCCACTCTTCTGAGCCGTCCTGGTTGCTGCTCCACCCCCTCTGCCGATCCGGGGAGGGCTGCAGACTACCACATGCTTCATCCGATACACGTGGAGTCGCCAGCCGCTTCTTTTCACCTGACATTGAAGAGTTTCGCCAGGGGGATGTAGCAGGGGGATGTAGTCCCCCCAGTCCCCCCTCCCCCCTGAACAGGTGCCCCGACCAACCAGAGGAGACGCTAGTGCAGCTACTAGGACACATAGCCACATCTGGCTTCCCATCCGCAGACATGACAAATTGTGTCTGTAGGGACGCCCGACCAAGCCGGCGGTAACATAGGGATTTGAACCGGCGATCCCCGTGTTGGTATGCTACGCTACCCGGACAACCCTGATATTTCTAGTTTTGTGTTCAAACAGTGCTAAAGTGCAAATTTGAAGTTGCACAGAACTGATACATATTAATAACAATTACAAATGTTAATCAGCAGTATGGAGACCACTAAATTATGAACATCAGTTGGTATGTGTGTGTGTTCAACTGCTCACACATTTGCACATTTATATCCGTGTGTAAGTCACTAACCTGCAGGGCCTCCAGGAAGCGGAAGGAACCTAACCGTCGTCCTCGAGGCACCAGACAGAACGTGGAGTTGTAGAGCATTTCTCTGTAGTCATACCTGCAGGACAACAGCAGAGGACAGGATATTAGTTAGGCATCAGATCGATGATCCGTAACATTCATCAACCACTCAATACAATATGGGGCTACAAATCAACTGCTCCCGAGTCCTGGCATTACATTAGGGCCAGGGTTCTCTGCAGTCATATTCCAGGATAACGAGGACATCAGAAATACACATCAGTACACTCTGTGACTAAATACCAAACAAAAAGACTAATGCTTCAGTCACATATGGAATATATATATAAATGGCCATCATATCATCAACAGTATAATGACAATGTTTTAAAAAGCAACATTACAAGAGATTGTAAATTTTCTAAGGCTCTGCCATTTATATGTATCATTTAAAAGAAACTGAAAAATCTCAGTGATGTAGTTGGATTATGCCTGACCTTACCATTACTTATAATGATATCTCAATAAAGGGGTTTTACGCGACTTTTTAAAAAAAATGGAATTTCCCCCAATTGTATCCGGCCAATTACCCCATTCTTCCAAGCTGTCCCGGTCGATGCTCCACGCCCCCTGCCAATCCGGGGAGGGCTGCAGACTACCACATGCCTCCTCTGACACATGTGGAGTTGCCAGCCGCTTCTTTTCACCTGACAGTGAGGAGTTTCGCCAGGGGGACATAGCGCGTGGAAGGATCACACTACCCCCCCCCCCCGACCAGGTGCCCCGGCTGACCAGAGGAGGCGCTAGTGCAGAGACCAGGATGCATACCCACATCTGGCTTCCCACCCGCAGACACAGCCAATTGTGTCTGTAGGGATGCCCGACTAAGCTGGAGGTAAAACGGGGATTTGAACCGGCGATCCCAGTGTTGGTAGGCAACAGAATAGATCGCTATGCTACCCAGACGCCCAAGGGGTTTTGCATGACTTGTCTCTTACATTGGATTAATGCCTTTTTTATGATTGGGGGGATTCATTTGGAAACACACTCACCATGATCCCGCATTGCATTGACAACATAAAGTAACAGATTCTCTAACATACCACAGACCGATCAAAGAAGCGATGTATACCTGGGTTTAATGTAATGGGCTTATTCTAAACCTTACGTTAACTCTAACTGTAATATTGCCTTTAACTGATTACTCTCAATAATCAGGTTATTGTTTCCATGTTTCCATGTAAATGTACTCATTGGCATTCCTGGACAGCACAACTTCTTTCAGAGAAAATCCCATCCTTTGATCTGGGCCGCTCCCCTTTTCCTCCCTCTCACCACCAGCTCTAAACCCCCTGCCCTCTCACCTGCACATCTAAAAATCTCTCCTCTCTTCCTCACTGACTCCCAACATCCCTCCACCACCATGCTTCCAATCTAAGCCTCAGTCAGCACTTGCTTGGATTAGGGAGCTGCTTGGAATTCCTTCAATGTCAATACCAGGTGTGTGTGTGTGTGTGTGTGTGTGTGTGTGTGTGTGTGTGTATGAGAGGGGGGAAGTATTTCAGATTGTGTGCTGCATGGTCATGCATGAGACTGGGTTTGTGACTGTCAAGTTTCGAGTGTGCAAATATTCATATAATTTTTCCACGAGTGTGCAGGCAAATTTATGCATGCATGCAAGCAAATGTATAAGCACATCCAAGACCAGCATGTAAATTTGGCAGAAAAGGTAAGTGTAGATGAATACATGTATATCATTTAAGCCTAGGGCTACTTTTCTATACACTCATCCTGCAAATATGTATGTGCGTGTGTGTGTGTGCGTGTGTTTGTGTGTAAGCCTGAGGCTACTTTCTTGTCTCTGGGATAATGTATAGTAAGTCTATGGAGCTTGAATACTGAAGTAAATTCCTTTAGCCCAGCAGCCCTGAGGCCTAACTTGATCCCCTCTTCTACACGGGTCACCACCTAGCCATGGTGTTTATCAGCTTCACCCTTACATATACAGAATCACAAGAGTGTATAAAAACATGAATTTATGCCTAGGTGAGATGCACATGCCCCAGTTAAGCCCCATAGGCTAATATAACATTTTGCCTTGCCATGGCTGCAAGATATCAATCTGAGTCCATCTGTGCGGCCTTTAAAGATTTAGTTCATAACTTATAAGTACTATTTTCACCATTAGACAAAAGTGAAAATCAGCAGTGCTGTTGCTGACAGATGTGGATTTGTCTTTACAGTTCTAATTAGTGAGTCATAGCTAGGCACCAGAGCATATATAAGGCAGTTCGTCATTACTTGAGGACATACAGGCATGCGGTCACCTAATAATATAGCTACTAAAATCACTTGCCTCTGAGGTCACACAAAGTAGACTTAACGTAAAAGAACAACCAGAGACGAAGTATAAAATGTAAATGCTTTGTGGCTGAAGACATTATTTATTAATACATCCAGCACACTGCCAAGGGGAGGTGGTGAATATTTTTTTGGCAGTAAGCAGTCAAGGTATAACGCCATTTCTGCTGTTGATTACATGGGTTCTTCAATACAGAATAAGGATTCATGTTGAGATCCCTTGCTTAAGGGACTTTTTCTGGTTAAGGTATGTAAATTGTCTCATTGAATATAGACAACAGAGGGCCCAGGGTATACAAACTGTCTTATGGTGTATACTGCAAGCAGACATCTGCAAGAGCTTGAAGCCATAAATTGCTTCTGTGCCCTCATACAATGTCAAACGGATTGAAGACTTATATTAATACAAACACTAAAATGCATTAATGGAACTATACAGTAACTATAGAATTAGTGCTACTGAACTAATCCTTAATCTCTAACCACAGCTATGATAACAAACATCTGTGCTTTCTATAATGTATACTTTCATGCAGCATGGGGAAGAGCTGTTTTCTGGTTTGGTTGAAAATGCTGTAATCCAGTACCTGCCAGATGTCACGGCAGACCTCTACAGTTACTGAATGTGGAAAAGACATCCTTGAACGGTGACATTTAAATCTGAAAGGACTTGATTTTTTCCCTTTTTATTAATTGCTAAATTAATTTTGCAATTTTGCATGACTGTTGGACCCTTTTTCTCCCCAAAGGATCATATTTCAGCTTTTAATTCATCAAAATGAAAATAATATTAATTATGTTCATAACATTAACATGTGCATTGTTTTATCATGGTAATACTGAAGAAGTGCAACAGCTGGACATTTCCATCTGTAATGGTAAGACTGAATAGAAACCCCATTTACTATTAAGAGTGAATTGAGTAATTTTAGATAGGATTTATGAAAACAACCAGAGTGTAAAAGCTGCAATTTAGCCTGACACCATTTGCAATATTGTATGTATGGCATGTCTGAATTAAGACACACTTAACACAATGCAGGGTAGCTGACTTTGGCTATACCTATTATTCTTATGAATGTGTTATTGGCACATAGTACTGGAGTCACTGATGTTTTCTCCTCTCCGGTGCTTGCATCCATTATGATATCATGATCTGATTCATGGGCACGACTCCATTGTTGGATGTGTTGGGCTATCATTTAGCAAGACAAGGAAATAATCCAGCTAGAGGCATGTAATAACTTTGACCGTTTTGCAGGCCCATAAAAAACCAAAGTATAGGTCCATATCTGGGCCTGGCTGGGTGTGAATGGCCCATTCATCACATGTCCTGTCAGTGGGAACCCGGAGAAGACCAGATGTTCCTCTCAGCGCATACCTCTGCACTTCCCTACTCTTCCAGATGGCTGCCTGTGGGGAGAGCAGTCTCACAGTAGGCTACTGCACAATTGACTTGTTAAGAGTCGAGTGCTCCAAAAACTTCAGCAGTACTATGAAACTGCTGCCTCGCCATGCAGTTTTTAGGCAGTAGCTTCATTGAAGGTTTGAGTGCATATCGATACCCTGGCTCAGCAGGACTGTGTCATGGCAAGACAATGAGATCGATTCCAGGGAATTGCGTGTGTTTCCCACAATATAATGCACTGAGGTAAACCCTGACTTGTGCTACACTTTCAGTGCTTGTACCACCCACGTGGCTGTTGGTGGAAACATATCTCACGATGACTCACCGCCAACAGTCATTGGTATGGCATCTTTTAATAATGAATCCTTTTAAATGGGTACAAATGGCGCCCACTGTGACCTCACCATTTATAGCGGTTACATTTTTTTACGCCTTTCAACTTGGCAAAAAACTGTTCAAAGGGCAGATCAACACAAACACTGACAGTGAGGTGATGATGTCCCTCTAAAAGTCTCCAAAGCCCTAAAACAGTCCGCTACTGTAAAGTATTGAGAAGAAAGTGTGCGTGTGTTTGTCATGAACATGAACCCCCCCCCCCCCCAAGTACTGGCAGGAAAAGTCTGGTTGAAATGTACACCGATAAACATAGGTTTACGTGAGGAGACTTCTTGGTATACATGACAACAGCTGTCATCGCTGAGCCTGAATATTGATTGGATATTTTCCATCTGACTTCACAGGCAGAGACGAAATGAGTCATTCCAAAATATAAACTTGGGTGTATACCTTCAATTCAATAGAAGGAAATCCTTTCAGGTAAACAAAAAGATCTGTTTAAAAAAACCCAGCTGCCTTAAGAATAAGCCTCAATTATATGGCTAGTAATTATTACTATTAACTTATAAATTACAAATGGCTTACTACCCAGAGGGAATAAAAACTTTTCCAGGGTGAACAGTCATCAAAATCAGTGAGCAGAATTTAGGTGGCTGTTTGAAAGCAATTGTCAGTTATGTTGTGTTGATATTCTCCATGCCACTCAAGTCCATGCAGCTTATGACATGGTTGTCTTTAACAAGTCTATGTCAGAGCTATTGAAATAATAAGACAGACGTAAGCTGGGGCGTCTGGGTGGCGTGGCGGTCTATTCTGTTGCCTACCAACACAGGGATCACCGGATCGAATCCCCGTGTTACCTCCGGCTTGGTTGGGCGTCCCTACAGACACAATTGGCCGTGTCTGTGGGTGGGAAGCCGGATGTGGGTATGTGTCCTGGTCGCTGCACTAGTGCCTCCTCTGGTCGGTCAGGGCACCTGTTGGGGGGGGATAGCGTGATTGCTCTACATCCCCCTGGTGAAACTCCTCACTGTCAGGTGAAAAGCAGCTGGTGACTCCACATGTATCGGAGGAGGTATGTGGTAGTCTGCAGCCCTCCCCAGATTGGCAGAGGGGGTGGAGCAGAGATTGGGACGGCTCAGAAGAGTGGGCTAATTTGCCAAGTACAATTGGGGAGAAAAAGGGAAGGGGGGAGAAAGAAGTAAGCTCTGGTATATGTGAAACACCAAGCAAGATATTCCCCTAAACTCTTACGTTTTAGTTTGATTACCTCAAGAGCCAACCAATAAAACTAAGAACATAGCCATAAAAGAAATATAGCCCACATGCACAAAAGTATAACATATTAACACCAAATCCAAATTTTTAAGTAGAAAAAACAATCTACGCTTCCAGCGATGAAGTGAGGCATGGACAGAATGTTTGCGGTGGACGCTGACACTTTCAATTGGGGTTAAACCCTAACCAACCTTTCAATCAGCGCAACCACGATGTTGACACTTCCTGACTGTCCAGTCAGTTTGGGTTAGGAATGACCACCATCTTGCAATGAGAATCTTTTTATTTGACCGCAGTAAACACATGACCCCACTTTTTGTTCTTCCGTTTTTATGTACGTTAAATGAACAAAAAATGTGTGTACTGGACAATGAACAGAAATATATCCATTGTTTGAATTGCGACAATTAAACAAAGTTGTTGAAGTGCAACAAGTTTAGTAATTCTAAGGTTAACTAGGACTCACACTATTATTGTGAAATAAGTAAGGAATTTCTGTCCCGGTTTGCTTGACAAAAATATAAAATATATTTCAATCCAAATAAATGAAGTCTAATATGATTTGAATTCTTTGATTAATTGACCTCTTAAGCAATCTGCAGAAACAGAAATGGACTGAGTATGAGTTGTCGTGATGCAGCTGCATCGTTTCAACACCACAGCTCTATCAATAGTCAAACGTGGTCAATTCTTTGTCTCTGGCTCAGAAAAAATGATCTTAGTTTAGTTTAAGACAAGCAGAGAAATAGAGAATCCATGTGTAAAAGGTAAAAAAAAGTAATGAAACCAGAGAACTACTGTCTTCACTGTCTTGCTTTGAAAGATTTAACTATTAAGCCTAACCATCTACTATCCAATATCTGGAATAGCATTATCATTAAATGGTATTTCACGCAAGAGTTGAATTTCCCAGTGCACTTTCTTTTAGGCAAAAATAGCGGTTGAAAAGATAGTTTAATTTCAAAAACACTGTTGGAATAACGGTGAGTTTGGCAGACAGAGAGTGATAGAAAGTAAGCTAGGTCAGTAAAAAGATGGACTTGTCTCTTGGCAACAAGGACAGACGCTATAAAAAAGAAATGGAGGACTTACGCTGTCAAGTTCCCAAAGAGCCTGGGAAGAACAGCCAATGTGTTTGACTTTAATATGCTGGGTGATGGGCCACGTACATTCACAATATCACAACTCAGAGAGAGAGAGAGAGAGAGAGAGAGCTTCAATCAAAGACACAGCTTCACCTCCACATAGTGCTCATCTGGGGCCCAACGTGTTCATTTTCCTTCCTAATTGACCATCTAGGACAATGTGTGTCACTGTAAAGCACTGGGATATATTTTTTAACGATTATTCAGGCAGTCTAGATTGCTAGACCATTTATGATGTTTGTCAACTGTTTAAACCTTAACTATATTCTGTATTGCTTTCTCAACAAAAAAATAACTAGTTCAATCAAAAGTGGTGATCGTTAAGGCCGCCCGGGTGGCGTGGCGGTCTATTCGGTTGCCTACCAACACGGTTGGGGCACCTGTTCAGGGTAGGGGGGACTGGGGGAAATAGCTTGATCCTTCCACGCGCTACGTCCCCCTGGTGAAACTCCTCAATGTCAGGTGAAAAGAAGCGGCTGGCAACTCCACATGTATCGGAGGAGGCATATGGTAGTCTGCAGCCCTCCCCGGGTCAGCAGAGGGGGTGCAGCAGTGACCGGGATGGCTCGGAAGAGTGGGGTAATTGGCCAAGTACAACTGGGAAGAAAAAGGGGGGAAAAAAGGGAGAAAAAAAAAAGTGGTGATCGTTTTGATCCTGATTTCTTTGGGTGCACATGGTGCAGGGTGGGACAGTTGACTTCTGTACATCACCACAAATCAGTCTGTGTGTTTACATGGAAGTTAAAATTTGATTTTAATCAGAGTAAGGCAATAATTTGATTATTGCAACTGCCATATAAACACCTTAACCCAACTATCTTAAACAAATTAAGGTCTATATCGATGCCATCATAATGCTATAGATGGAGCTAGATTTTTCATTGATCATTGGATTTACTGTGTTTAGCTAATCGGCGTTCTTTCTGAGAATTGGGTTGTGCATGCAACAAAAAAGTAAGGATTTTCCCGGGATTCCCAATACCAGCATCTGACCTGGAAACAGCACACATAGGGCAACATGGTGAGCAGCAGTAAATAACGACATTTATAGAGCAAACTGAAACAACGAACGTTCACGCTTAGCAAAATGAAGGAGCTTAACATCCCGAAGTTTTTGGAAGGGCGAAAAAATGAGGACAGAATTTTTCTTAAACGTCTCAGATACAGTGCTGGAAGCAGGGTAACTTCTGTTCAACAATCCAGCAATCCAACAATCCAACAAGTCTAGTAAACTTAGATTATTGAAGAAATTGCATTAATTAAAAACATGTAGGCGACTAAATTCAATTATTCACCTTAATCAGATTGTTAACTGCATGTAAACATTGTCAGTGATGTGATAATGAGAACATTTGGATTCGGCTTAAACATAACTTGAGACACTCCACAGATGTACTTGATGTGATGTTTCAATTATATAAACCAGGCACAATGTTCCGCATGTCAGTGTAGAAACAAAGGCAGTGTACAAAGACACCTTTTCAAAAAGACTTGACAACTGTAATTTCCTCTCTCTCTCTCCCTCCTCCTCCCCTTCTTTTCTGCTTTACTTTTGTCTCCTCCTGCAACTCTACCTTTGTGAATGTTTCTCAGCAAAACATTAAGAACATAGAACTCTGATTTTGGAAAAGCTTGTTTTTAACCCCTTAAACATTAATTTCTATGAGAATAAGAACATACATTATTTAAACAACAGAACAGAACAACAGAGACAGCTCATTAAATAACGCCATGAGAATGAAAAAAAATCAACAATGCAAATGTAGGGCAGCTCTAATCATTTCGTCTTCACTGTGGCTACCTAGAAATTAAGGCATTGAGAAGTAGACTACCCTTTACTCTCTCCATGTCTCTCCATGTCATTTTATTAGGGTTTGGTATCAAGAACTAGTTCTGACTTGGAACTGGTTTCCAAATAGCCAAGAACCAGGTATTCCCTATGAAACAAGATTTGAAGCTTCTTACCGAAGCCTGGAAGTGTAGATTCTATCACTTCAGTTTCAGATTCAGTTACAGAAAAGAACAATAAGAGCAAACTGTAATAACTGCAGCAAGATGATTTTATGCGAGGAGGTGCCTCCAAAATGGCGGGGTATTAACTGCAGCATAATTCAAACTGAGAGAAAGCACCGGGACGGCTCGGAAGAGTGGGGTAATTGGCCGGATACAATTGCGGAGAAAAAGGGGGGAACAAATCAAAAAAAAAGAAGCTACATTTTATAGCAACACATCAACTACATTTCATAGCATAGTTATTTCTCAACATTTTCATCAGGAGAGTCCTCCACAATCTCAGAGAATAAACAAGTTTTGTTGGAGAAAAGGGGAAAAATAGAAAATAAAACAAAGCCACTTCAGTGGTGTTCTACTTTCCAAGTTCTTTACTGTGCTATACCAGACAGATTCATATCTCATTTTCTGCTTCCTTTTTACAATTGGAGTTGAGCCAAGATGATGAGGCGTTGGCTGTTGCCAGGACCATGAGTTCAAGCCAAAGGAATTTCAGCCTCAAAGGCACTGAATGAAAGTGAATGTCATTCGATTTTTTTTGGGGGGGGGGGGCAGCAAAACAGCAGAAGACAACCATGCACTGTGTCCAAGCCATGCACAGCAAGTCACATAACCTGCGCACGCACACACGCACACACACACACACACACACACACACTCTCAAAGGGACAGAATCGCATCTACCACTTGACACAAACCAGAGTCCATTGAACTGAACGACACAATGCAAGCCCCCCCCCCCCCCCGATACTTTTCGGGCCCCAAGAGGGAGGACAACCACCATGTTAAAACTGTCTTAAACATACAAAACACCTCAGGACGACAACACATGCACTCACTTTGGAGGAATCATACATCATCAAGCCCTCACTGGTAAATGCTCTCAAATAAACATCTTATGGAAACCTGGACCATGTATGGCATGCACAGATACAAACATGTACACAAGTACATACACATAAGCGGGAAATCACATAAACCATGTTCAAAGGCTAATAACACATCACACGTATGTTTTGAATATGGTTAGCCTTTTTACAACTCAAGACAACTAAATACACTGCTGATAAATTGGGGTTCTCACACGCACACACTCAGATATACTACATTGGGTTAATTAGCCGTCAGCATATACATTACAAGGCAGACTGGGCTCTGGTGTATGGGGAGTGCACTAGGCTGCTGTAATGAAGAGATCCCTGAGGAATGTGGAAACATTAGACGTTAACTGCGGTTTTATTGAGCTTGTAGGGATATGGTATGCTGAGCCTCTTGCAAGATTTCCCCTATATTGAGATACTTGACCTTGGACTGTGTTGTTTGTGTGTATGTGTATCTTGGACGTGTATCTCTGTATCTGAACCACACAAACTCAATGCTATCAACAATGTACCCAACTAAAAAAAGGCCAGGTTCAAATTACACTGCAATATCTGACCCAGGAAAAGTATGGCTGTCAATCAATAATTGAGAAATCTTACAGACATGCACACAGAAACCAGCAGTGAGGGTAAGAGCAGGGGTACAATGCCACGAGGCCCAAAATTATTAATAATCCAGTGGCGCCAGGATAAAAGCGTTCCAGATGAATGGCAAACAAGGATCCCCACATGAATGAGAGAAATGTCAGTGATTGAATAATACTATAATTGACAGGAAATGTCTTACTGATGGGGAACTTCTTAAGACAACAGAGATGGACAACAATGCAGTCAGGATGGGTTCTGGGCACAAGGACAAAAGTAGTGTGGATGATACAATATGCTAGAGGGAACAAAAACAGAATTATTTTGTTTGTTAAATTTTTGGGTTAACACTATCCATATACATTCTTTCTAAAGGACTGCTGTGTATTATGACCCTGACATCTAGATATAATTACAATCTGGACCTGAGAGACGTGTATGAACATAGCATCGTTTTTACGTAGCCCATTCTGTTATGACGATGGCCAATGTGGAACGCTACGGTGACGGATTGGTGATGGAGGGGGGAAAATCTTATTCAAGCCATCATTTCACTGTGTCCTTTAACTTTGTTCAAAGTCTTTCCTAATGGAAATGGAAATCGTCCTGGTAAGCCACTCACTGGCAAAAACATTTCCTGTGGTGGAACATTCAGGACCAATCAGAAAGGAATTATTTCAGAGGGCATCTGAATAGAGGACAAATAGGGATGTCTCAAATTGTTGAAAACTGACTTTCCTTTACCTATGATGACTCATAGGACAGGATCCTGTGGACTATATTATAGCTGAAGATAACTGACATGTATTAGAGAAAGTGGAGGTGGTCATGATTAAAAAACATGCCATATTTGCCAAGGAGGCTGAGTCTATCAGTATATATGGCAATATAAACTCTTCATTTTTTAACTTGAAATATTATTTTGAGTCATACAACCAAACTTCTCCCAAGGTTGTTTGCATCTTCCTTCTTCAGATTTCTTCTGAAACTGGCTATAGGGGGTAATTTAGATACTGAAATTCAGATTAGTTGTCATAATATCTGGACTAGTAGTACTGTGTGCGTTTGTTTTGGGTCACCATTACAAGGACAAGGTGAATTTTCACTTCAGATTTTCATGTGTGTGTGTGTTTGTATCAGGGGTCTAGTCAGAGGAAAAACATTGTTTTGCTCCAAGTCTTTGTAGGAAGGATGACCCGAGCATAGATATGGGCTTTTGGTAACGTCCACTGGCTTTCAGAATCCATCTACGTCTCATTCATCTTTCTCTACGTAGTGAGTTCAAAAGGGAGCTTCATAAAACATTTACTGACATGTGTGTGTGTGTGTGTGTGTGTGTGTGTGTGTGTGTGTGGGGGGGGTATCCTGTATCACAACAGCTTCATCTGACCTCTGGTTAATTCACCTAATTACCAAGCTACGAATCCGCTATCTCTCCTTCACTCCTTCCTTCACATTCTTTCGCTGGGGGAATCAAAAAGCTTAAGACTACCTTTGATCTCTATGGATCTACTTCCTCAAAATGAAGCAGTAGGTGGACCGCCTGAAGTAAAACTTAAAAGATATTATAAATATATAAAAAGCTCGTCACAAGGACACACATTTGCTAACAAACAAGCATATTTTTCAAGATTCGTAAACTGTTAACGTAACAAAAGGCCTGCTGAATTTAACCGCATACACAGGCGAGTAGAGGCATTAAGAGGTAAAGCGCTAGCCCCAATCCCTTATTAGCAGTAAATCATCCATCAGAAAGATCTGAGGTTAATGAGAAAGATCCTTTGAAGTGCTCCATATGCCATGAACCAGAATGAAGGAGCCCTGGAGATAATGAAATGACTGTTGTTAATGGAGCAGCCATTTGTGTTGGAATGTGAGGGTCGGCTTGCAAAGTCTGGGAACATAAAGATGTCAGATCACTCAGGTCAGGTCAAACTATTTGACACGGGGGACCAGCGACTAACTTGTCTAGTCAATGAGTAGCTGGGAATGACTGGTGAGGTATTTGATCCCATTCTAAGTATTAGACAGAAAATTGCGACAAGGACATATACACAAATCTCAGACAGTTTTTCCTGCCTACACAAAAAGAAAAAAGAAAAAAAGAAATTGCTCTGGCCTGTTTTTTTCTAGCTGCAGACTAGAACACAAAATTGGATGAAGGTTTTGTTGAGTCCCCATATGACAAGATCAGCAATACATTTTTATGAGCTTGGGGCTCAGGGTTACAGACTTAACATTTTATATGCACTTTGGGCTGACAGTTTAAAGATCCCCTGGTCCAGCCTATAAATCTTTATCAGCACTGGTATAAGTTTATAGTTGGTAATAATAATAAAGAATCTTCTTAAAATGCATGGCCAGTGGGTGTATCCAATTTAGAACAAAGGAGGTGGTTGAACATATTAATGAGAGATGTCCATGAGCTGGAAGGAATGCTGTGAAACGGCCAGTAGTTGACTTCCTGTTAGAGATAGGGTCTGGTTGCTGTTGCAGTGGCTGCTCTGTTACAGAGATAAGTCCAGGTCAAGAATGTCTCTGTTCCTGGGCCAGGCACAGGGACGGATGGAGGGATAGAGGTAGATGGTGGAATGGAGAGAGAGGGCTGGGGACATGTAGGGGGATAGAGGGAGATAGGGGAGAGACATAAGGAGAAAAATGGATGAAGAGGGGGTGGGGGTAAGACAAATGAAAGAAAGGGAAAGAGAAGAAAAGAATGGAGGTGAGGGAGAGGAGAGGAAAGAGGAGAGTAATCAAAAAAGGTAGAGGTGGGAGGTGGAAATGAAGGAAATAATAAAGAATGAGAGGAAAAAATGTGTATAAATGAAATGAAATGAATGGTTATGGGAGTCCCTGTGCTTTTGCGTTAAGAGGTAAATTCCCGGGAGAACTGAGTGTAATTTAAGAAACATGTCAGAATCACAACCCCTTTTCCCTACCACCTCACGGACTTCGTTCGGTTAGTGATGAACATGGAAAAACTTGCCAGCTTGCGAATAGCTGCTTTACTCTTATGTCAAACTAACCGTGACGACACCTTCGACGGGGTGAAGGGGGCTCTATTATTGCCTCTCTAAGTTTTGAAACTGGAATGTTGTCGGCTGGGTTTTGGTACTGCCATCAAACGGACCAGGCAGGCTGCACGTGATCTGATCCAATATCCTTCATGACAGGGGCGGGATTTAGATGGAGAGTAACTGCGGGCTAGGATCTATCTGCCAAAACTGAAAGCTGTTTGGATGTTGTTGTTTTTTTTGCTTGTGTGTGTGCATGCACGACCGTGCAAGTGTGTGGGGTCTGTGGGTTAACCACGAAAGAAGCAATACAGCAGCAGAAGTTTCACCTTATGAGGGAGAGGAAGAGCAAGCAAGAGAGGAAGGTCTTGCAGTCATCAAACAGCGAGTTTGAGTTGCGTTTGCATGTGTTGGCTGACTTAGCTTGCACTTTGGGACCATGCATGTGAGTGTGACATTAGCCATGTTTCCATAACGTAATTTTACGCGTATTTTTAAGTATCGCATGATAAAAGGTAAACGGAATCGGCAAAATGTGAAAAAAAAACAACAACAAAAAACCCGTCCCCAATTTCGTAAACAAGTTTTTACGCTCACTTGAGGTGGTTTTTGCCTTTTTAAAAAAAGACTAAATGCGCTAAATGGGAGATGGAAACACCTTTGCCAAATAAGTTCTGACGTAGTGAACACTTAACTCACATGACGGATTAGCTGTTTCTGCTGTCGGCGTCTTCCCGGATATTCCCGTAACGTGCATTTCTTTGTCTAACAGCTGACATGAAAGAACAATTACAGCTTTCCCCAATTGAAACAATTCCGGAAGACCTCTCTCCCTTTTCTCTCATAGATGGCCAAGGCGACTGGTTGTTTCCGGTTTGCAACCTCTACTTCTTCTACTCTGTTTAGTACAGCCATGTGTAACATAGCCGATAACGCAAACTTCTGACGAAAGTTTATTTGCTCCAAACCAGTTGATGGCGGGCATCCGGGTAGCATGGTGGTCTATTCCGTTGCCTACCAACATGGGGATCGTCGGTTTGAATCCCCGTGTTACCTCCAGCTTGGTCGGGTGTCCCTACAGACACAACTGACCTTTCGCAAAGTCCCACCCCCCTTAGTTACTGTTGCTATGCCCGTCAAGCATTTCAGAACTATCCAGGAAGTAGCCGGAAAACACCAAAACACGAAGGAAGAAATCAGCGCATTGTGTGGGTAAAAGTAACAGTAATAATACGTTAGCTGTATTAGCTATCAATAATAGCTAGTAGCAAGCTTAGCTTGGAGCAGACAGGTATCTTTGTTGATTTTGGATGAATTAAGCTGGCCATGGGGTCTGCTATACTGCAAAATCTATTGCTGACATTGCGCTTCTTGCGTTCTGGGTTTCGGGAAGGGAAAGAAAATTACAAACTATTACTCCAAACTTTTCAGATATCTAGTATCTAAGTTGCAGATCCCATAGGCACACCGTTTCAGCATTTTGTTGTGTGTTTGAAAGCTTGACGGACCGTTGCTAAGGTAGGATTGGACAAGCACCGTTCTGGGGCGGTACTTTGCGAAAGGTCAATTGGCCATGTTTGCGAGTGGGAAGCCGGATGTGGGTATGTGTCCTGGTCGCTGCAGTAGCGACCACATCGGTCAGGACGCCTGTTGGGGGGGGGGACTGGGGGGGAATAGCGTGATCTTCCCACACGCTACATCCCCCTGGTGAAACTCCTCACAGTCAGGTGATAAGAAGTGACTGGCGACTCCACGTGTATTGGAGGAGGCATGTCGTCACCTTCTTAAAATAATGGCCTAAGTCATATTTTCAAGTTTTTTAAAAAACAGAATAAACTGAAACTGAAACAAAATTTGTCAGTTTATTCTGGCAGGGAAGGAGCCTGAGCTGGTGCGAGAGGTGGAGCGGTACCAACTAGACATAGAATAAACTGAAACAAAATTTGTCAGTTTACTATGTTTTTTTGAAAACTTGAAAATATGACTTCGGCCATTATTTTAAGAAGGTGACGATGTGGTAGTCTGCAGCCCTGTCCGGATCGGCAGAGGGGGTGGAGCAGCAGCCGGGACAGATCGGAAGAGTAGGGTAATTGGCCCGATACAATTGGGGAGAAAAGGGGGGAGGTGAATCCAAACCCCCCATCCCCCCAAAAAAAAACAATTGAAAATTCGCTCGACAATTAATGGAAAGACGGCTTGTGTCTACATGCATGTAACAGATATATGGCTGAGGACACTGCAGAAGATAAACCAGGCACGGTCCAAGGGGAGTGTTTGTTTTTTTTGGACAAGCTGAGAATGGAGAGATAGGGGTGGGGGGGCAGTTGTTTATGACATCACATAGTTCATAGGAAAGGTAGATAATTTTAACTGTACAAACCAAATGTTTCTCAACTCAGCACAGTCTGTCAAAACTAAAAAACGATATATATACATATACATACATACATATATACATACATATATATATATATATACACACACACACACACACACACACACACATACATACATACATACATACATACATACATACGTATGTATGTATGTATGTATGTATGTATGTATGTATGTATGTATGTATGTATGTATGTATGTATGTATGTATGTATGTATGTATGTATGTATGTATGTATGTATATATATATTGGCTTGGTGTTCGATTTTTGGCCAAGAAAAAAGGCAACCACTGGTGGTGGGAAAATACTGAAGACCTTTTCACAGCAGGCTACAATAGCGACAATATCAAATAGCCTGTACACAATAAAACTCGATATAATGGAGCTTTTAGGACAGGCACAAACACAGAGTATATCCAGTGGCAGTGGAGGAAAACAGGTCCACTACAGTTAATGCGAACGCCTCAGAGTGTGAAGTAATGAGAAAAGTACCTTCAGCCTGTTGCTGAGAGAGACCAAATTAGGGTTTTGCAAAGTCCAGCTGCAAAAATGAAGCATAAACACAGCATTTTGGCCTTTAAGAGGGAAAAGATGATTACCTCACAATTACCAGACCACAATGGAGAGAGAGAAGACAGATTCCTTCAGTGGAAACAGAGAGAGGGGGGGAGAGAGGGAGAAAGAGAGCGATTCACAGAATAGAGAAAAAAATCTAGATTACAGGGTGGCGGTGATTCTGTGATGAAGAGGAAGGGAAAGTTGGCGTTTAGCCTCGCTAATACTAAGAATTACCGCACCTTGGAGCAATTTGAGGTACTCCGCTCAAATGGGTCAGTAATGATGCTCAAACTCAACGTTCCGGAGGGAATACCTCATTCATGGCACATCTGCTGCCATGTTAAACAATGAAGACGAAACCTTGTTTTCATTGCAGCCGTGAAATAATATCCAGAGAAGTGCTCAATAGGTTTTCATTACAATAAAGCACCTGTGTGTTTCCTTTTTTTCTTTAAGATGCAGTAGAAGGTCCATACTTGCCTCACTTCAGACTATCCTCATGGCCAGTACTATTAAAATGATCTTTTTACACCTCTGTTCCTCTTGTTAGGTCAGTTGATCATATTGCTAATATCTCGTTCACTGATCACCAGCCATGGGGCAGGAAAGAAAATCCTGATTAAAATCCCATCTTCTAAAATGCAATCTTGTCTGTTCTTACTGATCAATAGCTAAGGGCCGAAGGGTGGAGCTGGATGCTGGAGATAAAAACAAATCCCCATGGCCCCCAACACCAGACAATGACTGCTGCTACTACACTCCTGCAGAGATGCTCATGCCACAAGGTGAATATCTCATAAAAGCGAAAAACAATACTGAAATACTGCTTTTAAGAATTTGTTGAGGGCTCCTTGACATGGTCATTTTCACCAAGGCTTAGCTGGATGTCGAGCCTGCCTTGCCATATGACACTACCCGCCCTTGTGTTTTCACCCACCTAATAACCCTTTACTTACTAATGTGAGAGCTGAGGGGGGAGGGTGGCTAAATCCTGCACTAGTGCCATGATGCAACACACACACGCACCACCTCAGCAGGCAGTATCTGTCGCCTCATACAAACACCTGGTAAAGACCCCACTGAGAAAACAAATCCAAGAACACAACTCCAAAACTGTAACGCTACCATAGAAAAATCTATGAGAAACCAAAATTATTATTAAATAATGGTGACAAAAATATTCACAAACTGAGCCCAAGCTGGATTACTCCTATCAAAATAACTGAACAGGTTTGTTAAAATGGAAGAGTATTAACCCTGTGCTGAACAGCCGGGAAATAGGTTATACTCCTGTTAGCCCTGTATAATCCTTTGAGGTCAATGCCGGGGCAGCAGGGAGGTAGGCTAGACGTGTTTGTTGCAGGGTGGAGCGCTGTCATCACCTCTTACTCGGCAGAATACAAAGACATGCTCATGTAGACAAAGCATCGAAATTATTTCTACAGTCTATTTCACAGAAAAAGCAAATGGTCCAAACATTTTGTGAACATGTGTGTACAAACACACACACACACACACACACACACACACACACACACACACACACACACACACACACACACACACACACACACACACTATACCAGAAAGCTGGGGGCTTTGCAGTCTATTGAGATCTCTAATAAATCTAACTTGAGTTAATACATGGACTCCATGTGAGCTCAGCTGACAAACAGTCTTCAGTAGTTTAGGACCTGGGGCTAGTAATGTGTGTAGGTAAACGATAAATTTTTTTATTTATACCATATAAAGATAACTTGGTTTTGTTGTCAGAGTGACTAGTTGCATCTTGTGTAACGAATCAGAAAAAGCCTGATACATTATTTTCTATTACCACCAACTAAAAGACACACTCAACCCAGTACACATTTTTCCTTTTAATGGGGTGGGGCTGTCCATATGGCAGGGAAGACATTGCAGCTCGTCTTTAACAATTTATGGTTTTACACAAAGACAAGTCATTCTGATCTCAGAGAGAAATGCAGGCCACTAATTTTGCTCCCAGGCAGCTGAATTCTTCGGTATCTTGGCAGGCCCAGAACAAAGCTATGTTGATTGTTAATTAATTCCGTGGACAGCATCATTTACTGGTGAGGCCAGGTAATTGGTAAGAACAGCAGGAAGATCAAAGACAAGACTTTCTGTTTTGCCCTCTGGATATGACCTCACAAGGGGAAATCACAAGTTTCATTGGGAGAGGGTACTGAGCACTGACTGAAGTTTTTGCCCTTGTATATGGCAACTCTGACCTCTCCCCTGGTGCAAAATCTTAATCAAAACCTTTTTTTTGGGGGGGGGGGATTTCCACTTTTTTTCTCCCCAATTGTATGCGGCCAATTACCCCACTCTCCTGAGCCAACCCGGTTGCTGCTCCATCCCCTCTGCCGTTCTGGGGAGGGCTGCACTACCACATGCCTCCTCTGATACATGTGGAGGGAGTCGCCAGCCGCTTCTTTTCACCTGACAGTGAAGAGTTTCGCCAAGAGGACGTAGTGCATGGGAGGATCACGCTATTCCCCCCAGTTCCCCCTCCCCCTGAACAGGTGCCCCGACCAACCAGAGGAGGCGCTAGTGCAGCGACCAGGACACACCCACATCTGGCTTCCCACTCGCAGACACGGCCAATTGTGTCAGTAGGGATGCCCGACAAAGCTGGAGGTAACACGGGCATGCAACCCGTCAATCCCCATGTTGGTAGGCAATGGAATAGACCGCTACGCTACCCGGACGCCCCAATCAAAATAATTTTAATTAGAATCATAGTAACTGAACAAACCAATGGACCAACTGGTTTCCATTTGTCATATTGTGTCCCAAAGTAAACTAAATTGAATTTTTATCATGTAGAATGCAAAACTTTGTGCAAAACTACACAAGTAAAGCCTTGATGCACACTCAGGGGGGGCAGCAGAATAACATGCTTGCATCTTAACAATGAGGTTCAGAGTTCAATGGCTGGGGTGGCTGTTGCCTTCTTGCTTGGCCAGACATCACAGTTAGCACATTTGGCAATACTCCTCAGTGGGGAAGCGGTAGGGGTAATGTGGCCCACCATTGCAATTATTGGCTCCCTGCAGGTGGTGGGCCACCTGCACAGCCACAGGTAGAACTAGGCAAAATAGCAGGAGCCTCTACAAACATTACATTCCTCCAGAGAAACCTGCAGCTGGAAAGTGAAAAGAAACAGTCAGCTAGCTCCACAGGTATCGGGAGGACACATGTGGAAGTCGACACCATAGACTTAGTAATAGTTAGTCAGCTAGTAAATAATATCCATTGAGAAAAATGTCTGTTGACCAAACAATGCTAACCTGTGAACAATCTAAAAGAGGTTTTCCATTCAGGACTTTACTGACCTAAAATGATTTCTTGCGCAGCATAACAAAGACCCTTGATGGAGCTCAAGAGAGGGCTGAGGCAACAAACAAGAGAAAAGTGTATCAAATTGTCTGGATCTGTTTTCTTTTCATTCTTTTTTTTGTTTGTTTGTTTTCTGCCTCTTTCTGAAATGGCTGGTGTAAAAATACATTGTGACTAAGACCCTGTCAACTTAGATTTGTTAACGGGGGGTGGGTGGGTGGTGGTGGTGAAAGATGCTGAGATTTTGCAGGACACCCTCTAAAACACACATGATACTTCTGCATATCAGTTAACCTTGCTTCAGACAGCGTCTGTTGCAGCCCTTATCATTGGACAAAGTGGAGTCTAAGTACATGGGGGGATAGCATATCTATGTGTGCTAGTGTTATCTGACGATCCAGCCAAGCCATGCGACATAGTGACTGGAAATGTTACAGCACAGTGAAGTGCTGCTGCATTAACAAAGCTGCAACAACGCACAAACTACACAGGGCGGATTCAAAGGTACACTGAAAAAGCATATTTGACAAATTACAGGCGCAAACAAAACTGTTTTTTTTTGCCAAGTTGCCGCTACAGGACAGACCAACCTGGTTTTCAGACCGATGGAGGTACAAGCCGACTGCACTGATTAATACTCCCACTCCAAAGTAATAGTTATAAAGTCAAATAACGTGGGCCATGTGTCATATCTGCCAGAGAGCTTGGCAAGTTTGCACTCTGAGCTGAATTGCAGATTAAAAAGTCATAGGATTTGCCTGGCCTTGGTTTTAGAGAGCCGCTTAATTCTGCATGTAGCCCTCAAAAACATATTTCATTGTACATGAGGGATAATTGAAAGAGCCCTTGTCATGCTGAAGGAGCAACTTATCTGGGAGTTTGAGGAGAGGGTAAGGGTATGTGTCTCGGTCACACAAACACCAGCTTGTTGTGTGCCGAGTGTCACCTCCATTACGTCACATTCTATCTACTTGAGGGCATACCAGACAAGAAATATTTTGAAATATTTCTTGTCTTTATTCATCCCCGAGGGGAAATTACCCAATTTCCCCTCGGGAATGAATAAAGTATTCTGATTCTGAAACAGTGTACAAGAGTAATTCCATCATCCCTTATTACCAAGTTTATCTTGTTCATCCATCCATCCATTATCCAAACTGCTAAGTTTATCTTGTTATGTTATATATTCTTTGATAGTTATGACTTAATTTTGTACAGTTATCCAATTGCCAGCCTGTGCCCCCAAATAGTGGTTGTGTCAGGAAGGGCATCTGATGTAAAATTTTGCCAAATCAGTATGTGAATTGACAAGACCATACCGGATCGGTCGAGGCCCGCATTAACAACTGCGAGCATTGGTGTTGTGCCCTCACACGGTCCTGATGGAAACTGTAAAATCTGCTGTGGTGACCCCTGAAAAACAGGGAAAAAGCTGAAAGAAGACAATCTAATTGCCAGCCTAGCAGAGGTCATAGTGTTCAACAGGAACACAAATTAAGTTGGATTGCCTTTACTTGTGCAGCATTTCTCACCCCACAACCGACACAGAGACAAGACGCAGATACACAGATATATTTGCCAGCCCCTCTTTAAGTTTCTGTCTTGCTCAATTCTGCCAAACTGTTTCTCTGTTTGTCAAGAGGCAAGGCAATGGTGGTGTGTGCGTCTTTATAAGATGACTAAGAAGTGCTTCTTGGAAGCAACCGCACAATTTGTTTTGCACGTGGACACCTGTATCCTTTCTCCTTATCCAGTCTCTCATTCTAAAAAGTGTATCCATGCACATGTCTGCAATGACTAAACATTCATCATCCTGTCAGAACAAGAGCATGAACAGAGAGGAAGCTAAGCTAACAAATAGAAGTCGCTCCTGTCCTGAACCTAATAGAGAGAGAGAGAGAGAGAGAGAGAGAGAGAGAGAGAGAGAGAGAGAGAGAGAGAGAGAGAGAGAGAGAGAGGCAGAAAGAGATGGGGGGAGAGAGAGATATATGGAGAGAGAGAGAGAGATAGATAGATAGAGAGACAGAGCTAGAGAGACAGAGACAGAGAGGCAGGTGTGCTTTCGCCTTAAGGGTACAGAGTTTATCTGGGCCTTGCCACAAGCATTTCAATGTTCAAGATGACCTTGTGAAGTTAAAGTGTAATATTGCCAGTTTAAGAACAATGACTATGTGGAGCATAGTGGTTGGAACACCATCCTTAAACCAGCTGACTCAAGTCCCAACAGTTGTGAGAGCAAGCATCTACCATCTTTGTGTCCATGAGCAAAACATTGATTCCATACCATTCTGTAGCTGATTATCCACTCTTAACTGCCTAAGAGGGCAGCAAGAAAAAAGAAAACCTTGATTAAGATAATTATACAGTAACACACACACACACACACACACACACACACACACACACACACACACACACACACACACACACACACACACACACACACACAAGCCTACTGTAATGGGCTGCATGAGTTCAAGCTTTTACATTTGTTTTTGTTTTTTTTGATTCTCCCCCTTTTCTCCCAATTGTATCCGGCCAATTACTCCACTCTTCCGAGCCATCCTGATCTCTGCTCCAACCCCTCTGCCGATCCGGGGAGGGCTGCAGACTACCACACGCCTCCTCCGATACATGTGGAGTCACCAGTGACTTCTTTTCACCTGACAGTGAGGAGTTTTGCCAGGGGGACGTAGCACGTGGGAGGATCACGCTATTCCCCCGAACAGGTGCTCCGACAGACCAGAGGAGGTGCCAGTGCAGCAACCAGGACACATACCCACATCCGGCTTCCCACCCGCAGACACGGCCAATTGTGTCTGTGGGGACACCTGACCAAGCCGGAGGTAACACAGGGATTTGAACCGCTGATCCCCATGTTGGTAGGCAACGGAATAGACCGCTATGTTACCCAGATGCCCCAGCTTTTACACTGTTTTGATGCAAATGTAGTGTGGGTAGACTCTTTACAAATTGGGCTGCAGCAGGTAGTATGCATCACTTGTTCCCTTAAAAGGAGTGACTTACTGGACAAGTTAGCTTGCTCATCTCTAACGAGGAGATACCTAGTATAATGCAGATACGTCCAAAGCACAGATGTTGTTGACTGATAAATGATGGAATTTGAATACTGATGTAATATCATCTGCTGCTGTCCACCTTGCCTCCCTCTATGAATCCTAGCTATGAAAAATGAGATGGCTATCAATCGGGGGTATGGGGACGGGGGGGTTGTGTGACCACAGACCTTCTGGGAAATCATATACCATTTTGGCAAATTCCAGGATAAGGCCAGCATACACAAAATGCACAACAACAAAAAAAAGCCCACCCCATACATTTACATCTAGTACAATCATACTTGATATGATGGATCAGTTTTTTAACTTAAGGCATAAAAAAAAAAATCAACACATTTGTTCTGTTTCCAGACTATGATGTGTAATAGGAGGACCACAACATGTGACATCTGAAAGCTTTTATCAAGACTTCTTTCAGAAGAGCCTATTCTGGTGACCTTGTTTGCCAAGACAACAGAATTCTATTTTGGGAACTGTATTGATCTCCATAAATTCAATACGAGTTCTTTGTTGTTGTTTTTTAAAGGGTAGACCATTTCAGGGAGTGCGGTTCACCAACTGTGATTTCACAGTCCTTTATACAAGCCCAGAGCGAAAAGTGGTGAGGTTATTCAATGGACATCCATGTCTGAGAGTCAGAGCTTCGGGGCAGATGATATGACACTGTTATCTTAAATGAGAATGCAGGGAATATTATAGCCTGGGTGCTTGCTTATCCACCTATTTGATTTTGTTCCCAACAGTTATCATTTACCATAAGCTATACATAAACAACATCCATCTAATTAAGCCTGTCCAGGACTCCAGCTTATGACCACATGTGACCAAAAATTGTTAAGAGGTGTGTGTGTGTGTGTGTGTGTGTGTGTGTGTGTGTGTGTGTGTGTGTGTGTGTGTGTGTGTGTGTGTGTGTGTTTGAGAGTTAGCACTCAATTGCAGTATAAAACATGTTTTTCAAAAATTTTGAATCACTGCAACTACGAGAGGTGCTTGATCATACAGTCATTAACTGCACAAAAATTATTAGGTTGAGAGGCCCACAGAAAAATCAGTGTTTTTCCTGCTATTATAAGGCTTTTGTGCAGCGGCCAATTCGACTGAATGGGAAACATGGAAAAGAAAGTTTTTAATATGCAGCACTCAAGCTAAGAAAAACATCTACCTAATATAAAACGTTTTGCCTGTCAATCTGTGATGTGCAGCCTCCTCGGTGGACCCTCACATGAATGTGACCAAGCCTAATATCAATTCATATGAGTGAGAGAGAGAGAGCGACCAAGTCTAATATTAATTAATATGAGAGCGAGAGCGCACAGAGGTCGTCGAGCAAGTTAGAGAGTGAATTAAAAGAGGGAGTAGTGGTAACAAAAACAAACATTTTTCAAAGTTTTTGAATCACCACAACCATGAGAGGTTCTTGATCATACAGTCATAACTGTGTATGAAAAAATAATAGGCTGATAAGTCCACAGCAGTATGTGAGATTAGCTGCGCATGGACAGACAGACAGACGGCCAGACATGCACGCACGCACACGTACGCACGCGCGCGCGCGCGCGCGCGCACACACACACACACACACACACACACACACACACACACACACACACACACACTTCCCTCCAGGCAACCGCCTGGCGGAGATAAATATCAAGCATTTTGCAAATGGCAGACTGAGGTATCAGAATGGAGTCATGATGGAAGGATGAAGGGTGAGTGGTTTGATGTACCAAAATCTTCCATGTTCTATTCACTAACATCATCACAAAAAATAATGGACATTAGATATGAGATATGAGGCTCATCTCCTATCACATTGTTCAGAGGGGCTCATCTCAGAGCTCATTGTTGTCAGCAACTCATTGTGCCAGTGTTTCCCCCTGTGGGATTCAATCTGTTGACAGGCTCAGAGAAAAGAACTCAAGGAAATGAATACTAAGTGAGGAGAGAATGATAACAAATGATGCTAAGAGATGATCAGTATTCAACAGAGATGTGTGAAATTAGCACATACTATGTGGAGATGACAGCCCAGTATGTTGGTAATATAGTGTGTGCGTGTGTGTGTGTGTGTGTATATATATATATATATATATATATATATATATATATAGCGTTTTTTCCCGAAACCGTCAATGGTGTTATAAGTGCTCAACTAATGAGGAGCGGAATATCAACACAGATACAGGAAAAAAGTTTTAATGCATGCATTAAAACTTTTTTGCAATGCATTAAAACTTTTGTTCCTGTATCCGTGTTGATATATATATTTTGTTTTTTTTGTTTTTAGTGATAGCCATTTTGAGACTGTCAATGTGACAGGCTACAATAAAGTCTAGTTCTAGGAAACAGGGAATTAGCCATAAACATGCTTTCATATTGCTCATATTACTTTCATGTTTGTCCTTATGTGTCTATGCCACTGATCTCAAAAAAAGACTGGATCGCGCAACCCATAATTCCGTGCCACCAATTTATGAAGGCCAATTGAACTTGATCGGCGCCATCTTAGGTAGACCAAAAAGCGATCAAATTGCATTAGAATTGCCAGCTAAAATGCCGAGTTGCGGCGCATACAAGTGCTCTAACCGCACAGGGTCGAAAAAAGTGGCAATTCAGATAATATAACATTTCACAAGTAAGTACCCTTTTTTATTTGACTCTTGCATTCAAGATGCCATAGCAACTGCTGATTTAAGATGCCTTGATTTGTCAAAAAAAAATTTTCCGAGTTGGCTCCTCACATGTTCGACACTGCTGTCACGGATAATCATGTTTTTAATCTTAAAAAGTAATCTTGTAATTATTGCAAGATACGACTGCATCATCTTGGCAAAGAATGCACTGCAAAGCTAGCTGGCAAGAAGCTGCGAAAACAGCTGACAAAACTTCTAAATGTAAATGTAAGAGAATGATTGCAGAACATGAGAATATGAGACTCTGACTCATTGGAAAGTTTAATAGTCTTGCTTGCACATATAGGTGATCGTAAAGTAGCCTAGTATACTGTCATTTTCTTAGGTAGCGGGTTAGCGTGTTGCAGCGAGGGCGAGCAACAGCCTGATGAAGCCAGGACGCACCGCTCTCTCCCTTGCGGGCGGCACGCTCTGTGTCATTCTTTCACGCACTCGTCTGAGGAGCCAGCTCGGGAAAAACATTCTGACAAATCAAGGCATATTAAAACAGCAGTTGCTATGGCATCTTAAATGCAAGAGTCAAATAAAAAAGGGTACTTACTTGTGAAATGTTATATTATCTGAATGGCCACTTTTTTTTCGACCCTTTGCGGGTTAGAGCACTGGTATGCGCCGCATCTCCACATTTTAGCTGGCAATTCTGATGCAATTTGATCGCTGCTTGGTCTACCGAAGATGGCCGCCCAAGTCGCCCATGCCGGCTTCACTTCATATAGCGAGTTGCTCGATCCAGTCTTTTTTTTGAGATCAGTGGTCTATGCCTACGGCAATTAAGTCAAAAAAAACAAAAACAGAATAAGTTCTGTGGAGGAGGTCAGAGACAGACTGACAAAGCCAAAGTGGTGCACAGGACATGTTCTGGCTAAAGTTATTCAGCAGTCTTGGAAAGTAGCGGCAAACAATCACTAAAGCTGGGGTAGGCAGTTTTCTGGAAAGGAGGTGGGCAGAATTTGAAAATACAGCCCTCCTCATGCAGCTCACCCCCCTCCCCTCTCTGTCCTAAGCCCCTCCCACCAGACAAGCATGGGCATATTAAAATTCAAATGTGTACAACGAGGAAATATCAAAGCGAGACTCGTGAAACCTGTAACGTAGATGAAACTATCCATGTAAAAAAATAATTTTTTCAGCGAATCTCATTGTTCCAGAGCCCTAGAAAGAGAGAGTTGCGTCAATGAGGGGTCAGAACGCGAGAGGGTGACGTGGTTCATGTAGCCGCCGAATAGTTCCAAACGAAGCTTGGCGGGTCATTTAAATGAACTGCTTCGCCGCGATTTCTGGTAACTACTAACCAATATTTTCAGATTTTTACATTTATATATACATATATATATATATTCCAACGTGACACATATTCTATGCGCACTGTTTGGAACTATCCGGGGGCTCCCATGATCTGCCATTGCTGTGGCCCACTGACGTCTACGGAGTTGACGTAACTCTCTCTTTCTAGGGGCTCTGCATTGTTAATGTGAAGCAGCCATTTTGAGTTGATCTTTTTGATTTTTTTTCCTGTGGGGGGGCTGGTAGAGAAGGGAGAATTCTTCTGCAAGCGACTGGTGAGGCAGGGCAGACACCAATGTTTTTGGGGGGTATTTTTCCCCCTTTTGTCTCCCCAATTGTACTTGGCCGATTACCCCACTCTTCCAAGCCGTCCCGGTTCCTGCTCCACCCCCTCTGCCAATCCGGGGAGGGCTGCAGACTACCACAACATTCCTCCGATACATGGAGAGTCGCCAGCTGCTTCTTTTCACCTGACAATAAGGAGAAACGCCCCCCTTGAACAGGTGCCCCCGACCAACCAGAAGAGGCGCTAGTGCAGTGACCAGGACATATACCCACATCCGGCTTCCCAACCACAGACATGGCCAATTGTGTCTGTAGGGACACCCAACCAAGCCGGAGGTAACACGGGGATTCGAACCGGTGATCTCCGTGTTGGTAGGCAACGGAATAGACCACTATGGCCCCCAGATGCAGGGGTGGACCCAAGTTGATAGCATACATGTGCATCACAGAACAGCAAATAGGAATGCCTTCTTTCTGAAATGATGGTATGTAGACAGGCAGGTAGGCCATCCAATCATTTCATTTGGAATGAAATGACTGGATGGGTTTATTATTGTTATTATTAGTACTTATTTTTTGTCAGAGCATTTTATTTATTGATTGCTGTTGGGGGGGGCGCAGTGGTTAGCGTGGTCGCCAGCAAGAAGGTCCTGGGTTCGAGCCCCAGGGTAGTCCAACTTTGGTGGGTCATCCCGGGTCCTCCTCTGTGTGGAGTTTGCATGTTCTCCCCTTGTCTGCGTGAGTTTCCTCTGGGGCTCTGGTTTCCTACCACAGTCCAAAGACATGTAAATCAGATGAATTGGCCATACTAAATTGAATGAATGTGCATGTGAATGTGTGTATGTCGGCCCTGTGATGGCCTGGCAGCCTGTCCAGGGTGTCTCCCTGCCTGCCACGCAATGACTGCTGGAATAGGCTCCAGCATCCCCGCGACCCTGAGAGCAGGATAAGCGGTTAAGATAATGGATGGATGGATTGCTTTTGGGATGTAAAGACAATTTCAACAAATATAACAAAAAAAAGCTTCTACAATACGTTGCCTACCCTAGCTTTAAATGTCAACATAAGTGACAAGTGTAGTCGCCTACGCTAAGTCCCAGCCATTGTTTCAAATGAATTTAACACGTTCTGACAATTTGCGAAATCCAGGACTGGCCATAGTAGCAAACATAACAACACGGGATTGAAAGGACGATTTGATTATCTGGAACTGTAGCCTAAACAATAAAATGTAAAAAAAAAAATGAATAGATCAAGCTTTGTTTGACTTTATTTGGGAAACAAAAGAGCTGCCTTGTCTGCCTATCTTCATTTTCAAACATTCCTTAGTGCTGTCTCCTTATTCTCCAGCTGGTTGCTGGCTGACGTGTCCAGGCCTATGCTGCTCTCTGGGAGCTCCTCTCTGGGCTGAGGTTTTGCCCTGAGAACAGATGCGGGATCAGATTTTCTGCCCTCCTCTCTTAACTCTTGACTCATTAGGGGGTAACATTTGCAAAAGAGACCTGTGGCCAGCACATATGGGGAACTGCACCCTCCTCCCATCTGCCCAGAGTTATTCCAACAGAGTATTTTGCCTGGTTAAACTGAACCTAGTCAAAACCAGACAAAGTGGTGAATGAATTTTACTAGCCTGAATCCCACTTATCAGCATTAATTGTGATCATCTTTCAGTATGCTTTAAATTGTTTGCTATGTCATATACCAAACACTGATGTCAACAATTCTGATATAACTGCCCAAAAGACAGTGATAGAACCTATATATTGTTCTTATTCGAGCAATTCTGAGTCATATTTCTTAATCTGATAAGTGGGCAAGGTCACTGCTTGCATTAAAAAACAACTAAAAAAACTAATTGGATGCAGATTTAAAGCTAGAAACAACTAGGGCAATTGATAAAGGACATACCTCTTTGCTAGACTTTAAGAAGTCTAGGTTAGCAATAGCATAACAGTAAAAAGAACGTAACAAATCATTTTTAATGAAAGCACCTTTTGAAAGGCCATGTTAAAGTACCAACCTGCCTCCACAATTTCTGTTTAAGTGACATTCAGGCTTTTTGACAGGAACATCACTGTACGGCTATATAATAAATTGAAAAACATCATTCTCATCAATCTGATAAAATGCAGAGAAACTCATTGTCCACCAGGGAGGTTTTCCATCTCATCAATCATAGGGCATGAGGGAAACCTCAGCAGCAACCTCTTTAACTGTCAACAAATAATCTGCCATTAATGAGAACTGAACAGGTTAGCAGACAATGGTAGCCTAATGGAAAACAAATGTCTATAATATACACATCTTCTCCAGCACACACACACACAC
>JAJHIY020000348.1:0-27500 GCA_022114975.2 Lampris megalopsis
CACGACACGACGATGTTGAAAGAGGGAGAGAGAGGAGACAGGATGGAGAGAGAGGTAGATAGACAGAGAGACAGAGGGAGAGGTAAAGAGAGAGAGAGAGAAGTAGAGAGACAGAGGTAAAGAGAGAGAGAAGTAGAGAGAGGTAGAGAGAGAGAGAAGTAGAGAGAGGTAGAGAGAGAGCGGTAGAGAGAGGTAAAGAGAGAGAGAAGCAGAGAGAGGGAGTGGTAGAGAGGTAAAGAGAGAGAGAAGCAGAGAGGTAAAGAGAGAGAGTGGTAGAGAGAGGGAGTGGTAGAGAGGTAAAGGGAGAGAGAGAAGCAAAGAGAGAGAGTGGTAGAGAGAGAGAGAGGTAGATAGACAGAGACAGAGGGAGAGGTAAAGAGAGAGAGAGAGAAGTAGAGAGACAGAGGTAAAGAGAAAGAGAGAGAAGTAGAGAGACAGAGGTAAAGAGAGAGAGAAGTAGAGAGAGAAGTAGAGGTAAAGAGAGAAGCACAGAGGTAAAGAGAGAGAAGCAGAGAGAGGTAGAGAGAGAGCGGTAGAGAGAGGTAAAGAGAGAGAGCGGTAGAGAGAGGTAAAGAGAGAGAGCGGTAGAGAGAGGTAGAGAGAGAGGTAAAGAGAGAGAGAAGAAGAGAGAGGTAAAGAGAGAAGTAGAGGTAAAGAGAGAAGCAGAGAGAGAAACAGAGAGAGGTAAAGAGAGAGAGAAGTAGAGAGAGGTAAAGAGAGAAGTAGAGGTAAAGAGAGAAGCAGAGAGAGAAGCAGAGAGAGGTAAAGAGAGAGAAGCAGAGAGAGGTAGAGAGAGGTAAAGAGAGAGAGTGGTAGAGAGAGGTAGAGAGAGGGAGTGGTAGAGAGGTAAAGAGAGAGAGAAGCAGAGAGAGGTAAAGAGAGAGAGCGGTAGAGAGAGGTAGAGAGAGCGAGGTAGAGAGAGGTAAAGAGAGAGAGAAGCAGAGAGAGGTAAAGAGAGAGAGCGGTAGAGAGAGGTAGAGAGAGCGAGGTAGAGAGAGGTAAAGGGAGAGAGCGAGGCAGAGAGAGAGAGAGCGGTAGAGAGAGGTAGAGAGGGGTAAAGACAGAGAGCGGTAGAGAGAGAGGTAAAGAGAGAGAGAGAGCGGTAGAGAGAGGTAGAGAGAGGTAGAGAGAGGTAAAGAGAGAGAGAGCGGTAGAGAGGTAAAGAGAGAGAGAGAGCGGTAGAGAGAGGTAGAGAGAGGTAAAGAGAGAGAGAGAGAGGTAAAGAGAGAGAGGTAGAGAGAGGTAGAGAGAGGTAAAGAGAGAGAGAGGGGTAGAGAGGTAAAGAGAGAGAGAGAGCGGTAGAGAGAGGTAGAGAGAGGTAGAGAGAGGTAAAGAGAGAGAGAGCGCTACAGAGCGAAAGAGAGAGAGAGAGCGGTAGAGAGAGGTAGAGAGAGGTAAAGAGAGAGAGAGCGGTAGAGAGGTAAAGAGAGAGAGAGAGCGGTAGAGAGAGGTAGAGAGGTAGAGAGAGGTAAGGTAAAGAGAGAGAGAGAGGTAAAGAGAGAGAGAGAGGTAAAGAGGTAAAGAGAGAGAGAGCGGTAGAGAGAGGTAGAGAGAGGTAAAGAGGTAAAGAGAGAGAGAGCGGTAGAGAGAGGTAGAGAGAGGTAAAGAGGTAAAGAGAGAGAGAGAGCGGTAGAGAGAGGTAGAGAGAGGTAAAGAGAGAGAGAGAGAGGTAAAGAGAGAGAGGTAAAGAGAGAGCGGTAGAGAGAGAGAGGAAAAGAGAGAGAGGTAAAGAGAGAGAGGTAGAGAGAGAGAGAGGTAAAGAGAGAGAGGTAGAGAGAGAGGTAAAGAGAGAGAGGTAGAGAGAGGTAGAGGTAAAGAGAGAGAGGTAGAGGTAGAGAGGTAGAGAGAGGTAGAGAGAGGTAGAGAGGTAAAGAGAGAGAGGTAGAGAGAGAGGTAAAGAGAGAGAGGTAGAGAGAGGTAGAGGTAAAGAGAGAGAGGTAGAGAGGTAGAGAGAGGTAGAGAGAGGTAGAGAGAGGTAGAGAGAGAGGTAAAGAGAGAGAGAGAGGTAGAGAGAGGTAGAGAGAGGTAGAGAGAGGTAGAGAGAGAGGTAGAGAGAGGTAGAGAGAGGGAGAGAGAGAGGGAGGGAGAGAGAGAGAGAGCGGTAGAGAGAGAGGTAAAGAGAGAGAGGTAAAGAGATAGAGAGGTAGAGAGAGGGAGAGAGAGGTAGAGAGAGGGAGAGAGAGAGGGAGGTAGAGAGAGAGGTAGAGGGAGAGAGAGAGGTAAAGAGAGAGAGAGAGAGGTAAAGAGAGAGAGAGGTAGAGAGGTAAAGAGAGAGGGAGGTGCTGGTTGTGTGTTAAGAAACAGGAAATGGAGTGAGAGCACCTGACGCACATGATAAGTATCAAGGGCTGTGCCACGTGCCGCTAAACTGCAGCCAAAGCTTTTTTTCTGGGGGGGATGGAGGGAGGGATGGAGGGAGGGAGGGAGGGGGTGTACTGGTATGTGGGGGGGGGTGTGGGGGAGGGGGGGAGGGGGTACTAGCTAATCTCTCTTCTGAGTGGGCGCACACTCAAAGCTGCTTTTGTTTCTGAGGGCTACTTTCACGAGGACGTACACCCCCCACCTCCTCCTCCTCCTCCTCCTCCTCCTCCTCCCCTCTCTCGCTTTTGCTCTCCTTTTTGTCTCTTTAGCCCTCTGTTGTTCAGAATATACACTCTATCTCTCTCTCTCTCTCTCTCTCTCTCTCTCTCTCCCTCGCTCTCTCTCTCTCTCTCTCGCTCTTTATCTCTCTCTCTCTCTCTCGCTCTTTATCTCTCTCTCTCTCTCTCTCTCTCTCTCTCTCTCCCTTCCTCCCCCTCCCTCTCTCTCTCGCTCTTTCTCTCTGTCTCTCTCTCTCTCTCTCTCTCTCTCTCCCTCGCTCTCTCTCTCTCTCTCGCTCTTTATCTCTCGCTCTCTCTCTCTCTCTCTCTCTCTCTCTCTCCCCAGTTATGCCATCAGGGCCCAGGAAGAGAAAGGGTGAGACGCAAAGACAGAGAGAGAGGGAGGGAGGGAGGGAAGGAGGTGGGGAGAGAGAGAGAGGGAGGTGGGGAGAGAGAGAGGGAGAGAGAGAGGGAGTTGGGGGGGGGGAGAGAGAGAAACACCGTGGGTGTTTTATTTGATTTACAGATCATTCTGTTTGGACAAGACTGTGGTGCTGTGAGCAAGTGTGTAAGTGTGTGTGTATGTGTGTGTTTTTTTATGTGTGTGTGTGTGTGTATGTGTGAGTGTGTGTGTGTGTTTGTATGTATGTGTGTGTGTGTGTGTGTTTGTATGTATGTGTGTGTGTGTGTGTTTGTATGTGTGTGTGTGTGTATGTGTGTGTGTGTGTGTGTGTGTGTGTGTGTGTGTGTGTGTGTGAGGCTGCACTTGTACCAACATGTATTTGAGATCTGAGTGTGTATGCGTGTGTCAGCATGTGTGCGTGTGAAGCCGAGTGTGTGTGTGCGCAAGTGTACGCACGTGGGAAATCCTGATGGTCGTTCACGGAGGGAGAGAGAGAGAAAATACCTCAAATTAAGACAGACAGAGAGAGGGGGGGAGAGACAGGGAGAGGGGGGGGAGAGAAAATACCTCAAATTAAGACAGACAGAGAGAGGGGGGGAGAGAGAGAGACAGGGAGAGGGAGAGAGAGAGACAGGGAGAGGGAGGCCGAGGCAAACGAGAGGCTTTGATGTCGTGTCGGGAGGCCCATTAGCGTTTTCCACATTGAGAGATGCGAGGGTCGAGGAAACGCGACCGCAAAACAGAACAAAAGTGGCACGCTGGCCGAGCCCGGAGAGATGAATTATGGGATGGCAGACGATGGACAGAGTTGCTGTCGGCTGGCCGGGACCGGGGCGCACCAGACCAACCAGCGCTTCCCCAGCGCTGGAGTCACGGAGCGAAGGAAGTGTGTGGGTTGTACGCACGAGGACCGATTCCTCGGAATCAGTGAGGAAGTACAGGAATCAGCCGGTGATCACACCACAACACACCCTTTCTCCCCCTTTGGTAATCTCACGCACATACGAGAGCGACAGGCACGGGCGCGAGTCCATGAATACTGGGGTGGCATCCCCCACTTCACCTGTGCCCCCGTCTGTAGGGGTAGTGGTTGTGTCAGGATGGGCATCCCACATAACATTTTGCCAAATCAGTATGCGGACTGAACCAGAACCAGAAAGAACACATATCCCAACACTAACACATACATATATCCCAACACTAACATATATATCCCCACTAACATATATATCCCAACTAACATATATATCCCCACTAACATATATATCACAACTACCACATATATCCCAACTGACATGTATATCCCAGCTGACACATATATCCCAACTACCACATATATCCCAACTACCACATGTATCCCAACTACCACATATATCCCCACTAACATATATATCCCAACTAACATGTATATCCCAACTAACATATATATCCCAACTGACACATATATCCCAACTACCACATATATCCCAACTACCACATGTATCCCAACTACCACATATATCCCCACTAACATATATATCCCAACTAACATGTATATCCCAACTAACATATATATCCCAACTGACACATATATCCCAACTAATACATATATCCCAACTGACACATATATCCCAACTGACACATATATCCCAACTAACACATATATCCCAACTGACACATATATCCCAACTGACACATATATCCCAACTGACACATATATCCCAACTGACACATATATCCCAACTACCACATATATCCCAACTACCACATATATCCCAACTAACACATATATCCCAACTGACACATATATCCCAACTGACACATATATCCCAACTACCACATATATATCCCAACTACCACATATATCCCAACTGACACATATATCCCAACTACCACATATATCCCAACTACCACATATATCCCAACTGACACATATATCCCAACTGACACATATATCCCAACTACCACATATATCCCAACTGACACATATATCCCAACTACCACATATATCCCAACTAACACATATATCCCAACACTAACATATATATCCCAACTGACACATATATCCCAACTACCACATATATCCCAACTGACATATATCCCAACTGACATATATCCCAACTAACACATATATCCCAACACTAACAAATATATCCCAATTAACACATATATCCCCACTAACACATATATCCCCATTAACACATATATCCCCACTAACACATATATCCCCACTAACACATATATCCCAACTGACACATATATCCCAACTGACACATATATCCCAACTGACACATATATCCCAACTGACACATATATCCCAACTGACATATATATCTCAAACTAACATATATATCCCAGCGTCCTATCAGACTGCCCTCATTTTTTCCTCTCCAGGCACTGCTCCAGGCAGGGCTGTGGTCCCTGGGCCCACAGGACGCTGCAGACCAAGCTCTCCCAGCCCATCCAGCACCAGCTCTCCCAGCCCATCCAGCACCAGCTCTCCCAGCCATCAAACCAAGACAAACTTAGACGCAGACGTGGACAAAGACACTGCATGGACGGTGGACAAAGACACTGCATGGACGGTACTAGGTGAGGCCGCCTCAAACGTGAGTTTGCGCCGCCATCTTCCCACACCAGAAGCGGAAGAAGACCGTACCGGATCGGTTGAGGCCCGCGTTAGTAACGGCCGCCGTTGGTGCTGTGCCCTCACAGGGTACCGATGGAAACTATAAAATCCGCTGTGGTGACGGCCGGGAACCGGGCCAAGCCGAAAGAAGAAGAAGACTGTCAGACACGTGCCGTTGTTTCAGACGAGTTATGGCCGACTAACTTGTAACCCGCGCTGAAGGAGTTGTGTTTTCAGCCTCGGTGGTTTGTGGGTTCTGCCTACCTTTTGCTCTGATTGTGACCCCAGCGGTTTATGAAAATAAACTGACTTATGAAACTAAAATTACTGGTATAGAAATGTTCACAAGCTGAATATATTGTGTGTGATCAAGGAAATATACCAGCTAGACAGAGTTCTACATGATCAGAAAAAACTACGTACAGGTTTATCTCACACACCGAAACTACTACTCGGACAGAGAGAGAGGGGGGGGAGAGGGGGAGAAAGAAAGGGAGAGAGAGAGAAGGAGAGAGAGAGCGACAGAGAAAGAAAGAGGGAGAGAGCGATAGAGGGAGACAGAACGAGAGAGCAGGACAGAGAGAGAGAGAGGAAGAGGGGGAGAAAGAAAGGGAGGGAGAGGGAGAGAGAGAGAGCGACAGAGAAAGAAAGAGGGAGAGAGCGATAGAGGGAGACAGAACGAGAGAGCAGGACAGAGAGAGAGAGAGGAAGAGGGGGAGAAAGAAAGGGAGGGAGAGGGAGAGAGAGAGAGCGACAGAGAAAGAAAGACAAAGAGGGAGAGAGCGAGAGAGAGAGACAGAACGAGAGAGAGGGGGAGAGAGAGAGAGAGGGAGAGAGCAGGACAGAGAGAGAGAGAGAGGAAGAGGGGGAGAAAGAAAGGGAGGGAGAAGGAGAGAGAGAGAGCGACAGAGAAAGAAAGAGACAAAGAGGGAGAGAGCGAGAGAGAGAGACAGAACGAGAGAGCAGGACAGAGAGGGAGAGAGAGACAGAGAAACAGAGCGGGAGAGAGGGGGAGAGAGAGAGAGAGAGCAGGACAGAGAGAAAGGGAGAGAGAGCGACAGAGAAACAGAGTGGGAGAGAGGGGGAGAGAGCGACAGAGAAACAGAGTGGGAGAGAGGGGGAGAGAGGGAGATGGGGGTGTATGGCAGAGCCAGCAGTTGCCATTTCAACCATTTGTCCTTGAGACAGCTGGGTGAACTCTGCTCCTTACTGGTTACCAGTGTGGGGGCTCTGGTGGAGAAGTGGCACAGGCGTGGCAAACACATTTACTATGTTATCACACACACACACACACACACACACACACACACACACACACTTGCAGTAAGGACAACACAGGCATGTATATTTACACAAATGCAAGCACAGATATGTACAGTATATTTACACACACACACACACACACACACATTAAAATACTTTCCAGTACATGTAAGCCCTTCTTGGAGATATTTTACCACATTAAATGGAGGTCAGCATGAATATTTCTTCACCCTGGTCTCTGATGTGGTGAGATATACTTCTATTGCAGTGAGATATATTTCTACTGCAGTGAGATGTATTTCTAATACAGTGAGGTGTATTTCTACAGCAGTAAGATGTATTTCTAATACAGTGAGATATATTTTTACTTTAGTGAGATATATTTCTACAGCAGTAAGATGTATTTCTAATACAGTGAGATATATTTCTACTTTACTGAGATATATTTCTACAGCAGTAAAATGTATTTCTAATACAGTGAGATATATTTCTACTTTAGTGAGATATATTTCTACTACAGTGAGGTATATTTCTACAGCAGTAAGATGTATTTCTACTGCAGTGAGATATATTTCTACTTTAGTGAGATATATTTCTACTACAGTGAGGTATATTCCTACAGCAGTAAGATGTATTTCTACTGCAGTGAGATATATTTCTATTGCAGTGAGATATATTTCTAATACAGTGACATGTATTTTTACTGCAGTGAGATATATTTCTACATCAGTAAAATATATTTATACTGCAGTGAGGTATATTTCTACTGCAGTAAGATATATTTCTACTGCAGTGAGATATATTTCTACTTCAGTGAGATATATTTTTACTGCAATAAGATATATTTCTACTACAGTGAGATATATTTCTACATCAGTAAGATATATTTATACTGCAGTAAGATGTATTTATACTGCAGTAAGATATATTTCTACTGCAGTGAGATATATTTTTACTGCAGTGAGATATATTTATACTGCAGTAAGATATATTTGTAATGCGGTGAGATATATGTCCACTGCAGTGAGATATATTTCTACTGCAGTATGATGTATTTGTAATGCGGTGAGATATATGTCCACTGCAGTGAGATATATTTATACTGCAGTAAGATATATTTGTAATGCAGTAAGATATATTTATACTGCTGTAAGCTATATTTGTAATGCAGAGAGATATATTTATACTGGAGTAAGATGTATTTATACTGCAGTAAGATATATTTGTAATGCGGTGAGATATATGTCTACTGCAGTAAGATATATTTATACTGCAGTAAGATGTATTTCTAATACAGTGAGATATATTTCTACTTTAGTGAGATATATTTCTACTACAGTGAGGTATATTTCTACAGCAGTAAGATGTATTTCTACTGCAGTGAGATATATTTCTACTAGAGTGAGATATATTTCTACTACAGTGAGGTATATTTCTACAGCAGTAAGATGTATTTCTACTGCAGTGAGATATATTTCTATTGCAGTGAGATATATTTCTAATACAGTGACATGTATTTTTACTGCAGTGAGATATATTTCTACATCAGTAAAATATATTTCTAATACAGTAAGATATATTTCTACTGCAGTGAGGTATATTTCTACTGCAGTGAGATATATTTTTACTGCAATAAGATATATTTCTACATCAGTAAGATATATTTATACTGCAGTAAGATATATTTGTAATGCGGTGAGATATATGTCTACTGCAGTAAGATATATTTATACTGCAGTAAGCTATATTTGTAATGCAGTGAGATATATTTCTACTGCAGTAAGATATATTTGTAATGCGGTGAGATATATGTCCACTGCAGTGAGATATATTTATACTGCAGTAAGATATATTTGTAATGCAGTAAGAAATATTTATACTGCAGTAAGCTATATTTGTAATGCAGAGAGATATATTTATACTGCAGTAAGATATATTTGTAATGCGGTGAGATATATGTCTACTGCAGTGAGATATATTTATACTGCAGTAAGATATATTTGTAATGCAGTAAGATATATTTGTAATGCGGTGAGATATATGTCCACTGCAGAGAGATATATTTATACTGGAGTAAGATGTATTTATACTGCAGTAAGCTATATTTGTAATGCGGTGAGATATATGTCTACTGCAGTAAGATATATTTCTACTGCAGTAAGCTATATTTGTAATGCAGCGAGATATATTTTTAATGCAGTGAGATATATTTCTACTGCAGCGAGATATATTTATACGGCAGTAAGATATATTTGTAATGCAGTGAGATATATTTCTACTGCAGTGAGATATATTTGTAATGCAGTGAGATATATTTCTACTGCAGTGAGATATATTTGTAATGCAGTGAGACATATTTCTACTGCAGTGAAATATATTTGTAATGCAGTGAGATATATTTGTAATGCAGTGAGATATATTTCTACTGCAGTGAGATATATTTCTACTGCAGTGAGATATATTTGTAATGCAGTGAGATATATTTCCACTGCAATAAGATATATTTGTAATGCAGTGAGATATATGTCCACTGCAATAAGATATATTTGTAATGCAGTGAGATATATTTCTACTGCAGTGAGATATATTTCTACTGCAGTGAGATATATTTGTAATGCAGTGAGATACTGTATTGCAGACCAGGTTGGTTGTACTGTGACGTGTGTGATGTCACTACACAGCCAAACATCATGACAATGTGATGACACTACAATAACTAAACATATCATTTACTCCACAGGGAACAGCCTCTTTTGGGGAGTCACATAGTTCTGGGCCCGAAACTAACCCCCCCCCCACACACGCACACACACACACGCACACACACATTAGAGGTCACAGAGGTCTGAGAGAAGTCTGTGTGCTTTAGATTCAGTGTGTGGTTTGAATGGAATGAAGCTGGTTGTGTGTGTGTGAGAGAGAGAGTGTGTATGTGCATGCACACACCTGTCCTGTTGAGTATGTATTCACCACTGTATGTATGTATATATATATATATATGTTAGTTTGTGTGTATGTGTGTGTGTGTGTGTGTTTGTTTTTATAAAAGTGTATTGGTTTGCATGTGTGTGTGTGTGTGTGTGTGTTGCTGCGTGTCCTGGTTTTTGCCCAGGGTGCGGCTCAAGTACAGGGCCAAACAGGGGAGTCTTTATAACTCCCCCCCCCCCACACACACACACACCCCACTGCCAGCTGCCACTGCCACCAAAAGACCCCCCACCCCTCCCCCCTGATGCCAGTCTGGCATGGCGGCCAGCGGGGCCATTCTCAGAGAACCACACTACCACGACCACGGCTGTTGGTCTACGCCGTCCCCGCCACACTGCGGCTTTGTTCTCGTGTGTGTAAAGACGGGCCGGGCCCGGTATCAGAAACGCCATGTGGAGTACCACCACCCCTCTGCCCCGGTGGAGAGGTGACGGACGAACCGGCGGTCAACGGCATCGTCCTGTCCATTTATCGATAGAGGGATTGGTTTACCTTAAGAAACAGCCAAACATTTTCTGAGCACGTGTAAAAGTTGTGTGTGTGCGTGCGTGTGTGTGTGTGTGTGTGTGTGTGTGTGTGTGTGTGTGTGTGTGTGTGTGTGTGTGTGTGTGTGTGTGGTGTGTGTTAGCGTCAGTGGCGGCTGGTTGTTTAGGTTTCAGTACAACCACATCAGCCTGTTTATAAGTGAGACTGATAACGAATACATGACGTCATCGGCTTTACCGAGAACCGCTACTTTCTTTCCTCGGCCGACGCTCGTTTTCACGCGAGGCACGCGAGGCACGCGCTGCACCGAGGCCGTTTATGACGTCATAATGTCAAACAAACGATGCCAACGGCCATCAAGGACGTTAGTGTGCACGCGGGCGCGTGTGTTCAAGATTCAAGATTACTTTGTCCTCGGGAGAATTGTCTTGGACATAATTGCGTGTGTGTGCGTGCGTGTGCGTGCGTGTGTGTGTGTGTGAAGAGTCAAGCGCTCCTATTTCCACATAATACATTCATACAAGTATCGTTCCATGCCCCTAATACAATGGTCCTCCAAGTCAGAGACGCGAGCCCAGTTAATCATCACACGCACGCACACGCATACACACGCACACAGACACGCAACATAAACACGGGTCGGAGCCAGTTGTTTGGGTAGGGCGGAGGGAGTGAGAGACGGCGTCTGTGTCTGTCGGTCTGTCTGTGGCGGGGCTGCGGGGCGTGTGTCCCCCCCTCAGCTGTTTCCCCTGTCCAGACAGCGGCCCCGTGCCTGGTTCCGTGGCCCCGACGGCGTGCCAGCTGATCCCCGGGCGCTGACCTGCACCCCCCCCCTCCGTACCCCCTTTAACCAGCATTAAATCCATTAAGTCAGATAGAGACCCTCATTATGCGACATGACCACAGCTGGCCTCTCACCCAGAGAGAGACAGCGAGAGAGAGAGAGAGAGGGAGAGAGAGAGAGAGAGAGAGAGAGAGAGAGGGAGAGAAGGGGAGAGAGAAAGAGAGGGAGAGACGGGGAGAGAGAGAGAGAAGGGGCGAGAGAGAAGGGGAGAGAAAGAGAAGGGGAGAGGGAGGGAGAGAGAAGGGGAGAGAGGGAGAGAGGGAGAGAAGAGGGGAGAGAGAGGGAGAGAGAGAGAGAAGGAGGGAGAGGGAGAGAAGGGGAGAGAGAGAGAGAGGGAGAGAAGAGGCGAGAGAGAAGGGGAGAGAGAGAGAAGGGGAGAGGGAGGGAGAGAGAAGGGGAGAGAGGGAGAGAGGGAGAGAAGAGGGGAGAGAGAGGGAGAGAGAGAGAGAAGGAGGGAGAGGGAGAGAGAGAAGGGGAGGGAGTAAAAAGAGCAAGACAGACAGGAAATAGAGGAAGAGTGAAGGGGATAGAGGAGAGACAGGGTGAGACGGAGAGAGAGACAGGGAGGGAGGGAGGGAGGGAGAGGAGACATCATGTCGCCCACTTGTCTGTTTCCAAATTTAGCCTCCCGTTGGTCCCCCTCAGCCTGTTGTTTTCGTTACGGTGGTTTTCTTGTTATGTTATCCCTGCCGGAGGATGGATGCCGAGCGTGGCTCTGGGGGAGTCGTCTGCCCGGCTTCCGGGGAGGGATGTGTGGATGCGGGCAGAACGGGGAGGAGGGCCACGCTGACCGGAGACGCCTGGTTGGCCGGCGGCAGAGTTCGGGGGCGCGGGATTGGTCAGAGCGGCCTGGGGGAACGGCCGAGAGGTCACCGGAGTCTGGAGCGCGCTCAGGAATGTGGTCGTTTTCCCATAAATCACAGAAGAAGAAGAAGAAGAAGAAAACGCTGAATGAAACTGACCGTTTGACCGTGGACCGCCTAAGTCCTTATATATGCCCGAGGATGGGTGTGTGAGTGTGAGTGTGTGTGTGTGTGTGTGTGTGTGTGTGTTCCACTTGAGTTGTGTTCACTATCAGTACAGTTCCTCGGGCTGTATTGGCAAAATCAAATATATTTTGAATGAGAATCTACAATGTGGTGATATTTAGTGGATGTCTGTTGTGCTTTCATATTTACACGCAATAAAGTGTAGATAAATGATCATTAATAATGAAAATAATAACGATGAATAAATTATCATTAGAAATGTGGATATGATGACCGAGCAGGTAGACACATTCATTGCTCATTTCAATAGAACAGTGGAATAAGATCAGAAAACGGTCTCACAGCCTTTAAGACCAGGGAAGGACAACAATTAAGTTATATCACAATATTACCACAACCACAACCCCATAACACACCTATTATATCCACATTATATCCACATCGTATCCATATTATATCCATATCATGTCATATTGTATCCATATTATATCCACATTATAGCCACATCGTATCCACATTATAATTCATATTATATCCATATCATATCATATTATATCCACATCATATCCATATTATATCCACATGTCCATATTTTATCCATACTATATCCATACTATATCTACATATCCATGTTATAGCCATATTATATCTACATTATATCCACATATCCATATTATCATCCATTGTATATCCACATTATATCCATATCGTATCCACATTATAGCCATACTATATCCACATATCCATATTATAATCCATCGTATATCCACATTATAGCCATATTATAATCCATTGTATATCCACATTATATCCATATCATATCCACAATATATTCATATTATATCCACGTTATATCCATATTATATCCACATATCCATATTATAGCCATATTATATCTACATTATATCCACATATCCATATTATAATCCATTGTATATCCACATTATATCCATATCATATCCACATTATAGCCATATTATATCCACATTATAGCCATATTATATCCACATCGTATCCACATTATAATTCATATTATATCCATATCATATCATATTATATCCACATCATATCCACATCATATCCACATGTCCATATTTTATCCATATTATATCCATACTATATCCATACTATATCTACATATCCATGTTATAGCCATATTATATCTACATTATATCCACATATCCATATTATCATCCATTGTATATCCACATTATATCCATATCATATATTATATCCACATTATATCCATATCGTATCCACATTATAGCCATTTTATAGCCATACTATATCCACATATCCATATTATAATCCATCGTATATCCACATTATAGCCATATTATAATCCATTGTATATCCACATTATATCCATATCATATCATATCATATCCACATTATATTCATATTATATCCACATTATATCCATATTATATCCACATATCCATATTATAGCCATATTATATCTACCTTATATCCACATATCCATTGTATATCCACATTATATCCATATCATATCCACATTATATCCATATTATATCCATATTATATCCACATATCCATATTATAGCCATATTATATCTACCTTATATCCACATATTCATATTATAATCCATTGTATATCAACATTATATCCACATTATATCATATTATATCCATATCATATCCACATTATATCCACAGATCTATATTATAATCCATTGTATATCCACATTATATCCACATTATAGCCATATTATATCTACATTATATCCACATATTCATATTATAATCCATTGTATATCCACATTATATCCATATCATATCATATCCACATTATATCCACATTATATCCATATTATATCCACATATCCATATTATAATCCATTGTATATCCACATTATATCCATATTATATCCACATTATAGCCATATTATATCCATACTATATCCATATTATATCCACATAGCCATATTATATCTACATTACATCCACATTATATCCACATTATAATCCATTGTATATCCACATTATATTCATATTATAGCCATATTATATCCATACTATATCCACATATCCATATTATAGCCATATTATATCTACTTTATATCCACATATCCATTGTATATCCACATTATATCCATATCATATCCACATTATATCCATATTATATCCACATATCCATATTATAGCCATATTATATCTACCTTATATCCACATATTCATATTATAATCCATTATATCCACAGATCTATATTATAATCCATTGTATATCCACATTATATCAATATCATATCATATTATATCCACATTATATCCATATCATATCCACATTATATCCACAGATCTATATTATAATCCATTGTATATCCACATTATATTCATATTATATCCATATTATAGCCATATTATATCTACATTATATCCACATATCCATATCATAATCCATTGTATATCCACATTATATCCATAGCATATCATATTATATCCACATTATACCCATATTATATCCATACTATATCCACATATCCATATTATAGCCATATTATATCTACATTATATCCACATATCCATATTATAATCCATTGTATATCCACATTATATCCACATTATATCCATACTATATCCACATATCCATATTATAGCCACATTATATCTACATTATATCAACATATCCATTGTATATCCACATTATATCCATATCATATCCACATTATATCCATTAAATATCCATACTATATCCATATTATATCCACATATCCATATTATAGCCATATTATATCTACCTTATATCCACATATCCATATTATAATCCATTGTATATCAACATTATATCAATATCATATCATATTTTATCCACATCATATCCATATCATATCCACAGATCTATATTATAATCCATTGTATATCCACATTATATTCATATTATAGCCACATTATAGCCATATTATATCCATACTATATCCACATATCCATATTATATCTACATTATATCCACATATCCATATCATAATCCATTTTATATCCACATTATATCCATAGCATATATTATATCCACATTATACCCATATTATATCCATACTATATCCACATATCCATATTATAGCCATATTATAGCCACATTATATCCACATATCCATATTATAATCCATTGTATATCCACATTATATCCATATTATATCCATACTATATCCACATATCCATATTATAGCCATATTATATCTAAATTATATCCACATATCCATTTTATAATCCATTGTATATCCACATTATAGCCATATTATAGCCATACTATATCCACATATCCATATTATATCCACATTATATCCATATCATATCCACATTATATCCACAGATCTATATTATAATCCATTGTATATCCACATTATATTCATATTATATCCATACTATAGCCACATATCCATATTATAGCCATATTATATCTACATTATATCCACATTATATCCATAGCATATCATATTATATCCACATTATACCCATATTATATCCATACTATATCCACATATCCATATTATAGCCATATTATATCTACATTATATCCACATATCCATATTATAATCCATTGCATATCCACATTATATCCATATTATATCCATACTATATCCACATATCCATATTATGGCCATATTATTTCTACATTATATCCACATATCCATTATATATCCACATTATATCCATATCATATCCATATTATATCCATACTATATCCATATTATATCCACATATCCATATTATAGCCATATTATATCTACCTTATATCCACATATCCATATTATAATCCATTGTATATCAACATTATATCAATATCATATCATATTATATCCATATCATATCCACATTATATCCACAGATCTATATTATAATCCATTGTATATCCACATTATAGCCATGTTATATCCATACTATATCCACATATCCATATTATATCTACATATCCATATCATAATCCATTGTATATCCACATTATATCCATAGCATATCATATTATATCCACATTATACCCATATTATATCCATACTATATCCACATATCCATATTATAGCCATATTATAGCCACATTATATCCACATATCCATATTATAATCCATTGTATATCCACATTATATCCATATTATATCCATACTATATCCACATATCCATATTATATCCATATTATATCTACATTATATCCACATATCCATATTATAATCCGTTGTATATCCACATTATATCCATACTATATCCATACTATATGTACATATCCATATTATATCTACATTATATCCACATATCCATTGTATATCCACATTATATCCATATCATATCCATATCATATCCATATCATATCCACAGATCTATATTATAATCCATTGTATATCCATATTATATTCATATTATATCCATACTATAGCCACATATCCATATTATAGCCTTATTATATCTACATTATATCCACATATCCATATCATAATCCATTGTATATCCACATTATATTCATATTATATCCATACTATATCCACATATCCATATTATAGCCATATTATATCTACATTATATCCACATATCCATATTATAATCCATTGTATATCCACATTATATCCATATTATATCCATACTATATCCACATATCCATATTATAGCCATATTATATCTACATTATATCCACATATCCATTGTATATCCACATTATATCCATATCATATCGACATTATATCCATACTATATCCATATTATATCCACATATCCATATTATAGCCATATTATATCTACATTATATCCACATATCCATATTATAATCCATTGTATATCCACATTATAGCCATATTATAGCCATACTATAGCCACATGTCCACATTATAGCCATATTATAATCCATTGTATATCCATACTATATCCACATATCCATATTATATCCATATTATATCTACCTTATATCCACATATCCATATTATAATCCATTGTATATCAACATTATATCAATATCATATCATATCATATCCATATCATATCCAAATTATATCCACAGATATATATTATAATCCATTGTATATCCACATTATATTCATATTATAGCCACATTATAGCCATGTTATATCCATACTATATCCACATATCCATATTATATCTACATTATATCCACATATCCATATCATAATCCATTGTATATCCACATTATATCCATAGCATATCATATTATATCCACATTATACCCATATTATATCCATACTATATCCACATATCCATATTATAGCCACATTATATCCACATATCCATATTATAATCCATTGTATATCCACATTATATCCATATTATATCCACATATCCATATTATAGCCATATTATATCTACATTATATCCACATATCCATATTATAATCCATTGTATATCCACATTATAGCCATATTATAGCCATACTATAGCCACATGTCCACATTATAGCCATATTATAATCCATTGTATATCCATACTATATCCACATATCCATATTATATCCATATTATATCTACATTATATCCACATATCCATATTATAATCCGTTGTATATCCACATTATATCCATATTATATCCATACTATATCTACATATCCATATTATAGCCATATTATATCTACATTATATCCACATACCCATATTATAATCCATTGTATATCCACATTATAGCCATATTATAATCCATTGTATATCCACATTATATCCATACTATATCCATACTATATCCACATATCCATATTATAGCCATATTATATCTACATTATATCCACATATTCATATTATAATCCATTGTATATCCACATTATAACCATATCATATCATATCCACATTATATTCATATTATATCCACATTATATCTATATTATATCCATATTATATCCACATATCCATATTATAGCCATATTATATCTACATTATATCCACATATCCATATTATAATCCATTGTATATCCACATTATATCCATATCATATCCACATTATAGCCATATTATATCCATATTATATCCACATATCCATATTATAGCCATATTATATCTACCTTATATCCACATATTCATATTATAATCCATTGTATATCAACATTATATCGATATCATATTATATCCACATTATATCCATACTATATCCACATATCCATATTATAGCCATATTATATCCACATTATAATCCATTGTATATCCACATTATATCCATATTATATATTATATCCACATTATATCCATATCATATCCACATTATAGCCATACTATATCCGTACAATATACGCATATCCATATTATATCTACATTATATCTACATTATATCCACATATCCATATTACAATCCACTGTATATCCAAATTATATCCATACTCTATCTACATCATATCCATATTATATCCCCATATTGCAGAGTAATCTTTTTTCTGTTGTTTTATCCACATCAGTCCGAGTCTCACCCGCGGCCTTCATTGAACACACCTGTGTTTTTAATCCTATTATATGACCTTTCAAACCACTGCCACATGAATATCTTGTATTTCCTTTTCCCATCAATGCACTATGTATTTAGATTTAGATTCAGACATATAGATACTGGATGCCATTTAAAGACTACATATAGATATTACTTCTCTATAACACGATAACTTATTGTGACCTGCTCATGGAGCGACAGCTTGGACACACGTCCATTTGGACACGTTTTGGATGACGGATTTCCTTCATAGTCTACTCACAGCTTCCTCATCCTCACAGGTTGCTGTTCTCATGCCTCCTGTCTCTCCTCTTACATGTGAGGACCATTTCATTTATTTACTGTACTTATTTATATGTAGACTCATCTGCTGCTGCAACCCGCCAATTTACCCCCACGAGACTAACGCAGTATCTATCTGTCTGTCTGTCTGTCTGTATGCCTGTCTGTCTGTCTGTCTGTCTGTCTGTCTGTATGCCTGTCTATTTGTCAGATTGTCTGCCTGTCTGTCAGTCTGTCTGTCTGTCTTTGGGCCTTTCTGTGTGTGTGTGTGTGTGTGTGTGTGTGTGTGTGTGTGTGTCTGTCTGTATATGCCTGTCTATTTGTCAGATTGTCTGCCTGCCTGTCTGTCAGTCTGTCTGTCTGTCTGTCTTTGTGCCTTTCTGTGTGTGTGTGTCTCCGTCCGTGTGTCTGCACGTCTGTCTGTGTGTGTGTCTATCTGTGTGTCTGTCCGTCTGTCTGTGTGTGTGTGTGTGTCTACCTGTCTGTCTTTGTGTCTATCTGTCTGTCTGTCTGTGTCTGTGTGTCTATCTGTGTGTCTGTCCGTGTGTGTGTGTATCTCTCTGTCTGTGTCTATCTGTCTGTGTGTCTGTCTGTGTGCTTGTCTGTTTGTGTGTCTATCTGTCTTTCTGTGTCTATCTGTCTGTGTCTGTGTTTCTGTGTGTGTGTGTGTGAGTGTGTACTATATAACATGTATATAACATGTATATAACGTGTATATTTACATGTATATAACATGTATATAACGTGTATATTTACAGGTATATAACATTTATATAACATGTACTATATAACATGTATATGACATGTATATTTACATGTATATAACGTGTATATTTACAGGTATATAACATGTACTATATAACATGTACTATATAACATGTATATAACGTGTATATTTACATGTATAACATGTATATTTACAAGTACATAACATGCATATAACATGTACTATATAACATGTATATAACATATATATTTACATGGATATAACATATATATAAAGTGTATATTTACATGTATATAACATGTACTATATAACATATATATAACATGTATATAATATGTATATTTACATGTATATAACAGCGTTGTGAATTTAAATGGTGTCATAGCCAGGACAGCGTGTCGTGTCAGGTGTAATTAGTCTAAGTGCACGACAGGTAGATGGTCAGTGGTGATGTCAGCAACAACAGGTAGTTAGTTGGTCAGTGGTGATGTCAGTAACAACAGGTAGATGGTCAGTGGTGATGTCAGCAACAACAGGTAGTTAGTTGGTCAGTGGTGATGTCAGTAACAACAGGTAGACGGTCAGTGGTGATGTCAGCAACAGCAGATTCAAATCATCTGCACAACCAATCGTTATCCCTGCCGAGCTGGGACACCGTCAGTGGATTAACGATGGCCTCGGTCGCCCTCACAGTACCGACCGCAGTATTTACCCGCTGGCATGTCATCTGAGGCCAACCGCCTCTCGGCAGCCGAGTCAGGAGAGGCGTCTCACTCACACACCCACACACCCACACACACACACACACACAATTAGAAATACAGGCTTAGTTGAGTCATTAGTGTGAGAGGCTGATACTGTACTGCACTGTACTGTACTGTACTGTACTGTACTTTGCTGTACTGTACTGTACTGCACTGTGCTGTACTGTACTGTACTGTACTTTGCTGTACTGCACTGTACTGCACTGTACTGTACTGCGCTGCACTGTGCTGTGCTGCACTGTGCTGTACTGTACTGTACTGCGCTGCACTGTGCTGTACTGTACTGCACTGTACTGTACTGCGCTCTACTGTGCTGTACTGTACTGCACTGTGCTGTACTGTACTGTACTGTACTGCGCTGCACTGTGCTGTACTGTACTGCACTGTGCTGTACTGTACTGTAGTGTACTGTACTGTAGTGTACTGTACTGTAGTGTACTGTACTGCTTCCACAACACAGCCATTAGCTCTGCTGGTGTGTTCTGCTCATGGTGGCTTTAGTAGATCAGGAAGAATGAATGGCAGAATTCAGGACTGGTTTTGGCCAGAGACACAGAGCCTGTGTGGCACTGGGGCTTTACAAGGGACACCCCACCCTGTTTTACCCCGGCACCCCCAGCACCCCCCCCACACACACACACACACACGCTCTCATATGTAATCGTTAATCTGTTTCTCCACAGTGGTGTCGAACCTCAGGCCTCGGATTCAGCTGTTGCACATGGACAACAAACACACAAGCAGACACACACGACCCCCACCCACCACCCACCTACCCCCCACCCATCCCCCACATCAAGACGGGCTCGTGGTATTTTTAACCTGTTAACACAGAATGAGGCTTTCATGAAATAAAAAGAAACCACACTCTCTCTCTCTCTCTCTCTCTCTCTCGTCCTTTCTTTCCCTCCATGTCCATCTCGTCACCGTCCGTCCAGCGGAGAAGGAGCCGCCAGAGGAGATCACAGTCCTCATTTTGGGGGTTGTTGATTCTAGAGGGGGGAGGGGGGTGGGAGGCTTCAGGAAACGACTGCAGGTAGCATGTTCTTTTCATGTGTCCGTACTCTGCTGAATTCGCCCTTTCTATTTTTACCCTCCCAAGCCACACTGTGCCGCCTGTCTCCCAGAGACAGACGAGAGAGAGCGAGAGAGAGAGCGAGAGAAACGAGAGAGAGAGCAAGAGAGAGACAGAGAGAGAGACAGAGAGAGAGAGCAAGACAGAGAGACAGAGAGAGAGTCAGACAGAGAGAGACAGAGAGAGAGACAGAGAGAGGGAGCAAGACAGAGAGACAGAGAGAGAGTCAGACACAGAGAGACAGAGAGAGAGACAGAGAGAGGGAGCAAGACAGAGAGACAGAGAGAGAGTCAGACAGAGAGAGAGAGAGACAGAGACAGAGTGAGAGAGAGTAAGAGAGAGAGACAGAGAGAGAGAGAGCAAGACACAGAGAGAGAGAGACAGGGAGAGAGACAGAGACAGAGTGAGAGAGAGCAAGAGAGAGTGAGACAGAGACAGAGAGAGAGACAGGGAGAGAGACAGAGACAGAGAGTGACAGAGACAGAGAGAGAGAGAGTGCAAGAGAGAGACAGAGAGAGAGAGACAGGGAGAGAGACAGAGAGAGAGAGACAGGGAGAGAGACAGAGTGAGAGAGAGCAAGAGAGAGTGAGACAGAGAGACAGAGAGAGAGACAGGGAGAGAGACAGAGACAGAGAGAGAGAGAGTGCAAGAGAGAGACAGAGAGAGAGACAGAGAGAGACAGAGACAGAGAGAGAGAGTGCAAGAGAGAGACTGAGAGAGAGCAAGAGAGAGAGAGACAGAGAGACAGAGAGAGAGATTGACAGAGACAGAGAGAGAGAGAGTGCAAGAGAGAGACAGAGAGAGAGACAGAGAGAGACAGAGACAGAGAGAGAGAGAGTGCAAGAGAGAGACAGACAGACAGAGTTGCCATTCTTGTAGACTCAAATGGGAAATTCCTAGAAGAGGGAAAACTTTTCCCAGGCAAAATAACCACAAAAATACGGCTCCCAAAAACACAAACCGTGCTCCCAATACTGGCTGACCCTGAGTTTGGTAAACCCAGCCATATCATCATCCACACTGGCACCACTGACCTCCGACGGCGGGAGCAAGAGAGAGCGGGAGGACTGGTCTGTAGAGTGGCAGAGAGAGCCACCGAGGCCTTCCCCAATGCAAAGATCACCATCTCTACTCTTCTGCCACGCATGGACTTCCACCCTGCCACCATCCAGAGAGTGTACGTGGACATATCCAGAGGATGTGCACTGCTGCCCGACGTGCACTCGGCTCACCACCCCACCATCGCACCACAGCACCTGTACGACCATGTGCACCCGAGCAAACATGCAGCGAATATATTTGCTAAGACTATAAAAGATGTGGCACTGGGAAGACATCCTGACACAGGAAGAAACTCAGTTCTATCACGGCCACACTCCCAGCAGGGGCCCACCCAGACTCCTCCTGGGGACCCAGGTCCCACCAGGCCTTCACCCGAGACAACACGGCCATGCCGGACCAGCCCAGCACACCCAGCAACCCAGACCAGCTGCTTGGACACGCCCCCAGCCAACGGGACCTGCTCACCGTCCCCAGCCGGCTGGACCTGCTCGCCGTCCCTGGCCAACTGGACCTGCCTACCGTCCCCAGCCAACGGGACCTACTCACCGTCCACAGCCGGCTGGACCTGCTCACCGTCCCCAGCTGGCTGGACCTGCTCGCCGTCCCTGGCCAACTGGACCTGCCCACCGTCCCCAGCCAACTGGACCTGCTCACCCCCCACAGCCAACTGGACCTGCACACCGCCCTCAGCCAACTGGAACTGCTCACCACCCCCAGCCAACTGGACCCCAGACAACTGGACCAGCTGGTTGGCCCCAGCCAGCCAGCACACCCAGAGCCGTCCAGCAGCCCCAGGAACCCAGTCTACAGAACTTCATGGGTACTGGTATGGGTGAAATCAAAGAACTACTGCAGTACATCTGTACCAAACTCATATAGTATCAATACAAACAAGGTTAAGGTTTTCCTGTAAGTAAACACATGCATGAATACATACATTAAGATTAGACCCATATGTGTCAATAGTTTAATGGTAATTAAAAAATAAGTTCAGTCAAAGTTCAGTCATTCTCTTTTCGATAGCTGATGTATATGTATGCAAGTGTAGATGTATGTGTGTGTATGTGTGTGCGCGCAAGTACTGTATTTGTATGCGTACATATATGGATGCAAGTAAGTGCATTTGTATGTGCACATGGATATATGCTGTATATGTATATGCAGTATATCTGTGTATGTGTATATGTATGTGTGTATGTGTGAGTAAATGTATGTTTATTTACATATACGCCACTTATAATATACCTTTATATACATTCCACTAATGCTTTTGCTTGTCAAATAACAATTATCTGTTTTCCAAGTTTATCGCTTTTCGATAACAAGAAATTTCAACAAGTAACACGTACATGGCATAAGTATATGGAATAAGTACATGGAATAAGTACATGGACTATCCAAGGTTCGAAATCATCAGCTTTTGGTGTAAAAAGCCTAAAAAGAGATTTCCAACAATGCATCAAGAACACAGACATAATCATTCTGCAGGAGACATGGTGTGAGGAAGACGTTGCCACTCACTGCCCCTCAGACTGCAGAGAGATCAGTATACCCTCCCAGAAACTCAGCACCACACATCAGGGCAGGAACTCAGGGGGGCTCATGATATGGTACAAAGCTAAACTACACAATTTTATAAAAATCTTACAAAAATCGAAAAATCACATGCTTGCTAAAAATTAAGGAGAACCTACTCCCGGCACAGAAATACCTATTCCTCTGTGCTATATACAGCCCCCCTAAAGAATCCCCCTATTACAACGAAGACACCTTCTCTGAACTTGAAAAAGAGACGAGCCATTTCCAGGCCCAGGGAAATGTGCTCATCTGGAGCGATCTGAACGCCAGGACAGGAACCCAGCCTGATTTCACGGATGAAAAAGGAAATAACTGCATAACTAATAAACTGTCATATGTTAACAACCTGACCTATTCCCACAGAAATAACCATGACCACACAGTCAACACAAACGGAAAGGACTTGCTGCAGCTCTGTCGAAACCTGGGTCCGTCAATGGTAGGGTACGAGGGGACTCTCTAGGGCGATACACATTTTGCTCACCTCGTGGGAATAGTACAGCAGATATAGATCCTTTTTCTCCCAGAGCATTCCCTGTTACACTAACCCCTCTATCTGATCACAGTCAAATCACTGTATACATCAAAAAGACAGATAACAACACTACACACACAAAGCCCAGTAAGCTGTTCAATATCAAGAACTCATACAGATGGGCCCAAAACAGTACTGAAGATTTCCAGAAAGCAATCGGCAGCCACGAAATTCAAACACTTCTAGACACCTTTCTGGATAACACAGTAAAGAAGGAGTCAACCTGGCAGTACAACATATCAATACCATCTTTATAAAAACAGCACAGAAATCACAACTGAAACAGAATAATCCAAAAACCAAACTTAAAAAAAGAAGACAACTGGTTTGACCAAGATTGCAAAAACATCAGAAAAGAACTTAGAGCTTCATCCAGTCAGAAACATAGAGACCCAACTAATACAGACATTCGCTGTCTTTACTGCAAAACATTAAAACAATACAAACGTACGCTCAGAACACCCATCCATCCATCCATCCATTATCTTGACCGCTTTTCCTGCTCTCAGGGTCGCGGGGATTGCTGAAGCCTACAAAAACACAGTACACCTCCAAGCAACTGACACTAATAGAGGAGTCAATCAATACAAATCAGTTCTGGAATAATTGGAACAAACTGAAAAAATCCAAACAAGAAGAATTGGCAATACAAGAGGGAGAAATATGGGCCAACCATTTCCAAATGCTCTTTAAATAAGTTGAATCAAATACAAACTCTAATCAGGGCCATATAAACAAAAGACTTGAAGAATTAGAATTGGCTATTAAAGAAAACCAAAACCCACTAGACTTCCCTATTACTGAGCACGAACTTAAGGACAAAATCGAAAAAGTAAAAACTATGAAAGCACCTGGACCTGACAGCATCCTAAATGAGACGCTAAAATGCCTGAGCTCAAAATTTCAATTGGCCATCTCAAAATTTTTTAATTTGGTTTTGAGCGTAGGTTATTTCCCTGACATCTGGACTCTAGGACTAAAAACCCCAGTCTTTCAAAATGGAGACAACCCATTTGTGTTAACAATAATCTGGGGAAGATTTTTTGTAATAATATAAATTCTAGACTGCTAGACTTCCTTACGAAGCACAAGGTGTTGAGTAGAAGCCAAATTGTCTTTATACCAAATTACCACACATCTGATCATATTTACACCCTGCACACCCTAATTGATAAACACGTACTCCAAAATAAAAACACAATTTTTGCATGCTTCATTTATTTCAGAAAAGCTTTCGACTCTATCTGGCATCAAGGATTGTTTTACAAGGTTATTGAAAGTGGTGTAGGGGGTAAAACCTATGACATCATTAAATCAATGTACACAGAAAATAAGTGTGGAATAAAAATTGGTGATAAAAGAACAAATTTCCTCTCTCGGGAGCGTGGAGTGAGACAGGGATGCTGCTTGAGACCAACTTTTTTCAACATTTACAACAACGAATTGGCAAAAGCTCTAGACCAATCAGCAGCACCCGGCCTCACTCTACACAACTCAGACATCAAATTCCTGCTCTATGCAGACGACCTGGTTCTGCTGTCTCCTACTGCAGAGGGCTTACAGCAGAACCTGGACCTGCTGGAGCAGTATCGCCAGACCTGGGCCCTGGCAGTAAACATGAAAAAGACCAAAATCATGATTTTTCAAATAAGACCCAGATCTCAGGGAATGAAATATACATTCACATTAGGAGGAAACCACATTGAACATTCCCAGAACTATAATTATTTAGGACTAAAAGTCAGCAACACAGGAAATTTTAAGCTGGCAGTGCATGAACTGAAAGAAAAAGCACGCAGGACTTTCTATGCCATAAAATGACAAATTTTTGTAGCCATTCCAATCAGAATCTGGCTGAAAATATTCCAATCAGAAATCGAACCAATTGACCTTTATGGCAGTGAAGTGTGGGGTTCAATTACAAATCAAGAATTTAGCAACTGGGACAAACATCCAATTGAGACCCTGCATGCGGAGTTCTGTAAGAACCTCTTACATGTCCAGAGGAAAACAACAAAAAACGCATGCAGGGCAGAATTAGGCCAATATCCATTACTGATCAAAATACAGAAAAGGGCAATCAAATTCTGGCAGCATTCGAAAAACAGTGACCCCCATTCATACCATTACAAAGCCTTGCAATACCAAGAGTTGAGCAAAACCAGTCCCATCACTCAACTGGTCCTGACGCTCAGTTCATTAACAAACACTAACACTTCACAGCCTCAGGACCAGAACATCAGAATCCATCAAATTATAACTCAACAAAACTAAATTATATTACTTATTGGGACACAAACTAAAAGCTAACATAAAATGCAATGCTATCTGGCCCTAAAAAGACAGTACACTGTGGCAGAATATCTGCACACAGTGACTGATACCAAACTGAGAACCACCTTGACGAAGTACAGACCCAGTGAGCACAGCATGGACGTAGAAAAAGATGACACAGACAAACATGGCTGCCGGCAGAAACGACGCTGTGCTCACACTGTGACATGGGAGAGGTGGAGACAGAGCTGCACTTCACCACCACCTGTCCTGAGTAGAACCACATTAGAAATCATTACTACCCAAACACTGAACACATCCAACCAAACTTCAGAAGCCTCCCTGACATCAGCAAACTAGCCATCCTACTGGGAGAGGAGAAGGCAAACTAGCCATCCTACTGGGAGAGGAGAAGACAAACTAGCCATCCTACTGGGAGAGAAGACAAACTAGCCATCCTACTGGGAGAGGAGAAGACAAACTAGCCATGCCAGTGGGAAAGGAGAAGACAAACTAGCCATTGTATTTGGAGAGGAGAAGACAAGCTAGCTATCCTACTGGGAAAGGACATGACAAACTAGCCATCCTACTGGGAGAGGAGACAACAAACTAGCCATCCTAC
>JAJHIY020000348.1:32500-34740 GCA_022114975.2 Lampris megalopsis
CATACGTGTTGACCTGTTTGTTCTCAGTCCGTTCAGACTGTCGGACAACAAGACATGCTTCTCGATGAACTGTCTCACCTACCAGCCAAGAGTTTTCCCAACACCTGGGAGAGTTGGGAAAGCAAAGACACAGGCCTGTGATGGGTAAAATGGTGTCCATCCCCCACTTTATAGCAACTTTCGTGTTACATGGAAACACAGATCTGTCTGGAAGGACAGATTACAGATGTAAACCTGAGGTTTAACAAAACCGTCAATCAACTTCCTTGACTAATCTCTCAGTAGTTAGTAGTAACTACTAGTTAACATGACTTTGAATGTGATTGGTTTATTCTGAACACAGCCACGCCCCCAATTATAAAAGGGTGCTCACACTTATGCAACAAGGTTATTTTCATTTTTGTATTTTTCTTTATTTTCTCTAAAATGTTCCTGAGTTTCTTCACCTTATTTTTTTATAGGTTCCAGTTTCACATTAAGGATGGAAAAACCTCTGACATGATTTATCTTGGGTTCCTTTTTCAAGCCACAAACCACTTCCCATTTTAACAGGGGTGTGTACACTTTTTATAGCCACTGTGTACTATCCATATACAGTCAATATAAATGGATATTGGCGGGTGAGAATATTGTAAATATTATTTTGTCACGGTTTCCAGATTATGTACTTTACACCAGGGTTTCTTTTAAAGAGGTGAACCGTATGAAAGTGACCGAGAGCAACGAGTGTAAGTTTATTCACCTGAATTCACCCAATTTCCTACTTTACATGTCCATGGAAAGATGGGCCTAATACTTGTATAGCAAAAGTAATAGTAGTAGTAGTAGTAGTAGTAGTAGTGATACTACTACTACTACCATGTCTGTGGCCGGGTGACATGGGGAGAACAACTCTGCAAACGGTTAAGCTAATTTTGCCATAATGCCAACAATAACGCTTTCATGACCCATGACTCCCCTGAGCTAATTGGTCGACCTCCAATAGTGAGGAAGGACGTCCGCCCGTCCGACTGCCTGTCCAAAAATATTTACAGCTGGAGAAACAGACCGCTGATGTCCAAACAAGAAGCTGCTAAAAATGGCCACATCTTTTTTTAAATCATACGTAGAAAAATTAAATTGGAACAATTTAGACAAACGCTGTGAACAGCTGAGGTGGCGGTGGGAGCCGCAGGGTAAATAAACACCTCAGGAAGGAAGAGCGAGCAAAGGTGCTTTCCGGAACAAATCCCTGTCCAAACAGAAAACAGAGCGGGGCCTCGTTTGCCGCGCTGGCCTCGTGACCCGGACTTTGTAGTGGCACACCTCGGAGGTTTGCTGTGGCGTTAGCGCGTTAGCTTAGCAGTTGAGGTGGGCACGGTTCAGCTCCTACCGTGGGTGTACTGTGATTCAGCAGTTTTGGGTCTCAAGTATTTGTATATCAATCAATCAATCAATCAATCAATCAATCAATCAATCAATCGGACATCTATGGAGTACAATTTGTACATTAACCTGCATTACACTTTATATCATGTGTAGTGATGTGCATAGATAGAAAGTAGGTAATGATAAAAGAAAACAGACAGAAAGAATAAATAAACAAATAAATTATTAGCTAGATAGATAGATACAAAATTAAATCTTCATAAAACAAAGTTAAGAAAATATCTACTACTACTACTACTTTCAGCTACTCCCGTTAGGGGGCGCCACAGCGGATCATCCGTTTCCATCTCTTCCTGTCCTCTGCGTCTTCCTCTGTCACACCAGCCACCTGCATGTCCTCCCTCACCACATCCATAAACCTCCTCTTTGGCCTTCCTCTCCTCCTCCTCCCTGGCAGCTCCATATTCAGCATCCTTCTCCCAGTATACCCAGCATCTCTCCTCCACACACGTCCAAACCATCTCCATCTTGTCTCTCTTGCTTTGTCTCCACACCATCCACCCTGAGCTGTCCCTCTGATATACTCGTTCCTAATCCTGTCCTTCTTCATCACTCCCAGTGAAACTCTTATCATCTTCATCTCTGCCACCTCCAGCTCCACCTCCTGTCTTTTCATCAGTGCCACTGTCTCCAAACCATACAACATAGCTGGTCTCACTACCATCTTGTAAACCTTCCCTTTAACTCTTGCCGGTACCCTTCTGTCACACATCACTCCTGACACTCTTCTCCACCCACTCCACCCTGCCTGCACTCTCTTCTTCACCTCTCCCCTGCACCCCCCGTTACTTTGGACAGTTGACCCCAAGTAT